>JAHPZR010013397.1:0-25000 GCA_019787425.1 Platygyra sinensis
GTGCTTAAGCTCCCTAATATCAGAAGTGATTGTTCGCGGTAAGCGAAATATTAAGCAAAATAGGAATTGGTTATTTCAATTTTTCTGTTGAAAGCTCGAGGTTTATATTTAACAATTTTATAACGGTAAAACTTAAGCTTACCTTTAAAAGGTTGAAACAGACCAGTTTGTAGTTTGTTTGGTTTTACCAGTGTCTTTCGGACAGTGAAGCGAATCGTGACGGCGCTGATGCCGAGTTTACTTTTCCGTTGTTTTTCTCTTTTTCTGCCTCATTTAAGATCCCTAGCCCACAAGAAAAGGTCGGAAAATTGTTTTTGTTTTGGGACTAGTGGGCCGAGTCTCTGTATTCATCATTGTAGCGAAATATAATATTTTTCCCTGCGCTGACAATGGCCGCTCGCGCGAAAAAAATTCTGGCAAAGCGGTTTGCTGACGCCATCAGCGAGCACTGTCGAGATTTGGAGCACGCTTACGTACACTGAATTTGATTGCGTGGCTGCTAGCTATATTATAAACATAGTTTCAACACGATCAAAAACTGATTCCTGGCTTTCAGAATCCAAGTTTGGCGAGGCAAGTTGTTCTAAATGTTCGAAGACAATTTCCTCGCAACCTCTGCCATTGAGAGTAGCATACATTTTCTTTCAGCGAGAAGGTCGAGCTCTCTGAAGACCCGGATTAATGAGACGTTTATATGGCAAAATGCGACCGCGGCTGACAGGGTTACCCTACCTGACAGACCGGGCAACCCGCCTAGGCGGGTTACCCCACCTATCATGTAAACATGATCAAATAAAAATAAGAGATTATATGGAGAGGCGGGTTACCCCACCTAGGCGGGTTACCTCACCTACCTGGGGTCCCCCACCTCCATGTAAACAGGCCCTAAGACGAACATAATTCGAAGCACGAATAATAGCATCGAGGTTTCGCAAAACACCATACGGAACGACCCCTTCGGAACGACACAACATCATGATTCGTAACGAGCATTCGAATACAGAAACAACAAAACAGCAGCGACATTTTGGCGAACATCATCAAGAACACGTTAATTACAATTCGTAACATCAACTGAAACACCAGTGAAAATATTAAAAACCGCATCGGCAAACATCGTAATAAAATTCCAAACTTAACTGACCGTATACCTTCAGATCGGCAATTTTCTTCAAATTTCGATTTTTCGGTTAAGGTAATGATCCAAATGAAATCTCTAATGTAAAAAAGAAATCATTGAAAAAGATATAATACCGTAGAATTCCGAAAGTAACGCCCAGTTACTTTCGAATTTTGCCGGCAAAAGGGGCCGCTACTTACGGGTAGCAGTTACTTTCGGGTAGCCGTTATTTTCGGACAGGTAAAAAACGTTTGTAACTCGAAATGGTCTTAGACAAAGAGGGCACGTATTATGAAATTTAAAAGTCATTCCATTTAGGCATATTCCTACAATGTAAGGTAACGAGATGAACAAACAGACTACCTTAAGCGGAACGCTATACATACACGATTACTAAAACTGTACAGTTCATTTTGACTCTTCACTGACAAATCAATTTCAATAAAGTATTGCAGCGTTCAAAAGTTTCACTCACAGATTAAATCATGCATAAACGATTCTTAAACGTTCTTCAGTCAAGCATGTGCATGTGCTCCAAGATAATCTGAGAATTGTTACAAGTTCTATTTTTCTAATCTGTATACATTGAAAGATAATCATGGTTTCATGACAAACTTTGGTGTTTTTCTTGTTTGAGTTACTTCCCAAAGAAGAGATATTATTATATATTAAAAAAAAGAAGAAGAGATATTATTTGTAATTCTCCGGCGGGTTCCAGCTGAATATGTTACGTTAAATACGGTCACGGTACTCCTTAAGGTGGCTCGAAACAGTTTCCAGCACTTGGTTTCTTTAGGTCGTTATAACCCCTCTTTATCACTTGATGCTGCAATCATGGTATCAAAAAACTGCCCAGCTATTGGTGAACACGTTGTTGTCCTTTTCATAACATAATAGGTTGCCATAGCAACAGTATGACCTGTTAAACACACCCTTAATTACAGCTTTAGGGGCTTCTAATTCAAAAACGGCACGGTGAAATTTTTTTGATATTATCAATATTTAATAAGCATGATTAGGCGCAACTTTTGGCAAAGTCAGGAAAAAAAATTATGTAGGTGGCGTTCAGAGCCACCTTAAATTTTCGAAAATTTAAGGTGGCTCTGAACGCCACCTACAGAATTTTGTTAAACTTTGCCAAAAGTTGCATCTTATCCTGCTTATCAAAATTCTATAATAAAAAAAATTTCACCCTGCCGTTTTTGAAATATATGCGCTTAAAGCTGAAATTAAGGGTGCTTTTAGCAGGTCACAGTGTTGCTATGGTAACCTATTGTGTCACGAAAATAATACCAACGTGTTCTCTAGTGATTGGGCATTTTTTTGATACCATGATTATAACATCAATTGATAAAGAGTGGTAATTATGACCCATCAAAATCTACGTCTTGGAAAGTGCTGGAAACTGTTTTGAGCCACCTTAAGACCGCTTTGTAAGCCGACGGAAAGTAATGCTTGAAATGAACATTAAATACAACAGTCACCATAGTGTTTTGTTACCGTTTTGGGGTATCTTTTTAAAATGCCGTTAATTTCGGGGGGCTGTTACTTTCGGGGGGACCGTTACTTTCGGGAATTAATAGGAGGGCAAAAAATTAACGTTACTTTCGGGTAGCCGTTACTTTCGGGGGGCCGTTACTTTCGGAATTCTACGGTATCGGCAGAGAAATGGCGGTTTTAAGTTTTGGCCGGAAGTAAAAATTGCCGGTCTGATTGACATATTTAGCGCTGTTTTCTTAAATCATTTTTTTCATTTGAATTGGACACTGTAAAGAGCTAAAACTCATAGGGAATTTGTCCGATTGCCCCCAAATTTTGACAGTGGGTAGATTAACACATAAACAAAGAAAAACATGTCTGCGAATTATTTCTTTCTTTCAATGAGAGCGACTTTTGTACAAACACTTCACATTTCTCTAATACTATTTCCATTTTCAATGTAAGTGAGTATGGTAAACGCAGACACGCCTTTTTAGCGATTTAATTGAGTCCGGAAACTGAGGAACAAATTAAATTAGCGAAAGACAAAATTCGCTTTGCCTTGTAGCTTTGAAAAGGTGAATCGGAAGCTCGCATTTAGAATTCGTGAAAAATTCGACAATTCATTTTATTTCAAAATCATTGGTATAGTTGGATAGCCAGCTCTGTAAGCTTTAATTTAGGTATCTATAGTTTAAACTGGACGCGCTGCATTGCTTGGACGCGAGACACCCCTGAAGGTATACATGTAGATCGTTTTTACTGTCACGCAATAAGAAAATAAATCGAAAACCATCCAGTGGAAAAAGCTACGAAATTGTGATGTTAAAGAAGATAAATAAATAAGACACCTCTCCAAGTTTTAGGTCTGTGTGTTTTCCCAAACTTCAGATATATTCGTCGAAATGTTTCGCAGAAATTTACAGAGCCCAGTATGAAAACGCCATGTTGGTACGGTGTACATCCGTGGTACACCAATATGGCGGCCGGAAAAGAGAGTAAACATCTGGAACTTACTTTGGCTATCTAGGCGACTGATTACCAGTAATGAAAAAAAGCATTTACATAAGAACTTTTCCTAATGCTCTAATTAAAGGGCTCATAATCATGAGATAAGTATATATTCAGTATATTTTTGAACAAACTCGATCATTCGATCGTAGCTTTGTGTCACGCACCTCCATAACCCGGAAATTCAAAATGCTCTGGTTTCCAAATGAAGCACGCTATATAATTATTGAACTGTAAAATTGTAAACAGATATAAATATGCCGCCTCTTATACCTTATGAGGATAAGAGCTATGGTGGATCTTTAGTTTAAGATTTTAGAAAGTGATGATGTCACGTAAAAAAGATCTACACGGTAACCTTAATTTTGGCAGTAATCGTCCCTCATACTTTATTGCGATGTTTTCATCCGGTTTGCCTGCACTCTTGACCTCGAAAAAAAACCCTTTGAAATCCATCACCAGGCCTGTTGTTTTAAATTTAATTTAAGCACGTGCTTTCATCCTTTTCGCAAAGATTCTGGGAACTGAAAGCACCATCTTCTAGCCAATGCTTTTGCTAGAATTTTGCTCGTTTGCTTAATTACGTCATTTTGCCACCTAGCTTCAGCGGTGTCAGGCTTTCTTTGCTTGTTTTGAAGTAAATCGGTTGTCTAAGAAAGACAAGCAATGAATTCGTGTTATTTTCGTGTTCTTAGCCACAGGAAGTTGTAAACTTTTTCCTCTTACATTTAGGCATTTCATTATATTTCAAGTGCTTGTATGTAATTAGTTTCCTGAACAATTTTACCGGGGGACGAGCTCGTTGTACATTTTAGGGGTTAATAAGCGGTTTGGTATCTTTTAGAGTGTTCAGCTTCAAAACATCCACAGAGGGAGCTTCTCAGGAACCTTTTAGGTCATTGAGCCGAAAAAATACATCAGGAGATAATGTGTTAATTTAGAATTGGTACCTCTTAGGAGTGAAAGGCGCCCAAAAAACAGGACTTAGATACCTCTTAGGTGTTCTTTTCATAATTTCCCGCGGCGACAAGCATCCCCATATTTTGTATAAAGGAGTCTTCCCCCCCCCGGTCAATGTTACGGGGCCCGACCGCCAATATCAGGCCGGAATGCAGGCATTGTGATTATCTTGCTGTGTTATGGCACGTTCGCAAGTTTAATAAATAATAAATAAATACCTGATACGCCAGTGCACACTGGTGATTGTTTACTAAGCCTGTTGCAGTGGTGGGCAAGGCGCTCTTGTGCGTTAGCTGCGTCCAGTCGGGTTACGATCGCTGGCTACTGCTGTGCATACCGTAACAGTCGATGATAAGTCTTTACGAAAGACATGGCCAGTAGAATCAGAGATTGGTGGAGAGACATCACTGGTGTAAGTACGTTTTTTTTTTCTTTGGGTATATTGAAATGTTTTATATATTCCATACTCTCTTATTCCATGCACGGAAGTATTTTCCGACTTTATTTGACTACACACAGATATATCAGTTTATCACCTGCTCACCAACTGAATGGTCGCCTTCGGCATTCCAACCCACATTCAGTTGAAAGTTCAATTCGGCGACCCGCTGATCCAAAAGCTCCTCTTTTGATTTCAAAACAGCACCTCGCTGCCTTCCAGATTTGCCATGCATGGCTTATTTTCTACCGTAATTACTCTCGGAGATGAAAAACTGAAGCGTCATAAGACCGACTGATTATGTCACTAGCAAGCCGCGGCCTAAGTTAGGTTTTGTTTAAAAAACTGGCCTAAACGGATATTTAAAATTCGTTTTGTAAATGATAAACCTTAAAGCTTCGTCAAACTAATATTTTCCACGTTCCGCGCTCATGCACTCTCTGACAATATTTAAAAATCAAGAGCCAAACAGCAGTGATATCTAAATCAGCTGTGCTGATTACAGTAGGGGTGTCGAATGGTCTCGTTCTATTTAATAATGCTGGTAAAATTTTGCGTTTGTTCGAATATCTCGCAGAAATACAGACAAGAGCTTGCTTGCTCGAGCTCGACAAATTTCTGAACTTCTCGCATGATCGGATTCTGAATAAATTTTAGATCTCCTTGAGCGTCCACCCACCATGAAGCTTCGTAGCATAATTTGGTATCAAACAAGACATAATTAGCTGTAAGCTGCTGGGATTGGTCGGGCGGCGATGTCCAGCTTTGCGCCTGTTGTCCTGTTGTGGGTCTTTTTTAGGTGTCATCTAGCCTGCGTTGTAAACGAAACTAAAACCGGGATAGTCTATACCGTGGCTTAGTTTCGTGTGCAATGCAGCCTAGTGTCAGGTAGCCAACAACAACCACAACAAAAAAAGGCTTTATTTGCATGACCATAGTGATAACCGGGTTACAAACGCTTATTTTCTAAAACAACAATGAAAGTGAAAATAACGAATGCAGTTAAAGTGCAACTAAACCCCCTCCCAATTTTTCCTTTCATGAAATCTGCTAGTCTTCCCAATTATTTCAGCAAATAATTTTATCTCGATTGATAAAAACCCAGCGATTCTTCAGGCGTTTAAAGTTGTAATTATCGAGCATCCCGGGATCTGGATTAGTCTTGTTTTGACGTCATCAAAGGACATGGCTCACTCAAGACACTCAAGAGTCGGGTGTTACTAAACCGTAGAGCCTGTGGAACCTGCAGAACCTGAGGAATTTACATTTTTTTTTGTCAATAAATGTATCCTAAGAAAAAGTGATTTTTCAAAACATTTAACTCCAAAAAACTGCGATAACTTATTCTCAGTGTTTATAAAAGTATTTTATCCTTGTTTTTTTTTTTTATAGTTAATTATACATGTTTTCAAACATCACTTCCTCGGATACTTTATTTGACAGAAAGAATATTAGTTCCGCAGGTTCCGGATGTTCCGCTGTCTAACATCCGCAGTTTTTAATTCTATAAGATGCACTCGCTTCAGCCAGGAGACTAAATGAGGAGAAGAAGCTTTGTTGCGATGTTTTTATTCGGTTGGTCTGCACTCTTGACCTAGAAAAAAAACCTTTGAATCTATTTCCCTGGTGTTTCAAATTTAATTTAAACACGTGCCCTCATCCTTTCCGCAAAGATTCCGGGAACTAAAAGCACCATCTCCTAGCCAATGGGATGTTTGCTTATTCCGTCATTACACTGGCCTGCTTCAGCGGTGTCAGGCTTTCTTAATAATAATAACAATAATATGTAAGACTTTTATAGCGCCCATGCTAGAGTTCACAGCGCTGTACAACTATGTGAATCTTTCTTTTGTCTGTTTTGAAATAATTCGGTTTTCTAAGAAAGACAAGCGATGAATTCATGTTAATTTCGTGTTCTTGGCAACAGGAAGTTGTAAACTTTTGCTTTCTTTTTCCTGTTTTCAAGTTTAATAATAACCTAGCGATGAATTCATGTTGTTTTCGTGTTCCCACGGGAAGTTCTTGTTAAGAAAACCGGCGATATAATATGTTGGTTTAGAATTGGTACCCCTCAGGGGTGAAATAAATTTCAAGCCACGCAGGCCCATAGAATAGGACCTTGGTTCCTCACAGGGGTGTTTTTCATAATTTTTCGCGACCACGCGCGTCCCCGTCCTAAGGAATCCCCTGGGGTAATTTAACTGACCCCAACCGCGACCATCCCGCTTGAATGCAGGCATTGCATTATCTGACCGTGTTATGCCACGTTCACAAGCTTAATAAATACCTAGCCGTCTTTGCATTCTCAGTAACTGCGCTAGGCGCTCTTGTGCGATAGCTGCTTCTGCTCGGCTTACGATCGCTTGCTGCTGCATACAACAGTTGATGATAAGCTCTTACGAAAAACATGGCCAGAAGAATCAAATCTTGGTGGCGAGTGATCACTGGTGTAAGTACGTTTTTGTCTTTGGGTATATTGGAACGTTTTATATATTCCATACTCTCTTACACGGAAGTATTTCTGGCTTCACTAGACTACACACATAAATCAGTTTATCACTTGGTCATCCACGGAATGGTTGCCTTCGTGATTCCAACTCCTCAACTGAATTTTTACGGAACAGCATCTCGCCGCCTTCCAGAATCGCCTGGCTTATTTTTAACTCTCCTTTGAAGCGAAATAACTTGCCGCAAAACAGCGCTCGCTCCCTTTCAATGAAAGAGAGATTCCACCTAGCTGGATAAAACAGATATATCCGACACATAAAACAGTCAAACCTGACCGATATGATCGGGGCCTGATATGGTACGTTGGGGTCTGATATTGTTGGTCGGGGTCTCAAATTGTATGTTGGGGTCTGATATGCGGGGCCTGATATGATAGGCCACGTTCCAACCCTAATAGCAAATTTGATCACAGCTCGTGTTCACAACAAACGCTCTTTCTTCGCGCTCTTCCCCCCACGCGCGACTCGCGCGTCGCGCTGGTTCTGCAGGCCACTGTGACTCCGATAAGTGTGGGACTTTATAAGTGGTGTTATAATTGGTATAACTGGTTTGTTTTCGCGGCAGAGCAAAAACAGTGAGAGTTCCCCCTCGGGTATTTTGGAGAACAAGGAAACATGACCAATTTGAACTGGCTAACACTCAGACAAGATATCTTAGGCCCGGTTCCCTGAGTACGTCGCATTTCTGCCGTGTCGAAAGCAATTGAGACAATAGATAATGAGATAATTTGCTTCATTATCTTTTGTTTGAATTGCATTCATCACGGAGAAATGCGACGTATGAACCGGGCCTAAGAGAACAAAGAAACATAGAATAGTTCTGGGAATCACGTGAACAAAACACTAATGGGGGAGGGGTGACAGGTCTGCGCCACTCTGGTGTGCGTGTTGAAACGGTTCTAGCTCTCTATCCCAGCTTTACTGAACAACGATCTTATGGGGAGTTCCTTGAATTGTATTTGGCTTTAATAGAGGTTGTTGGGGGGTATTTTGTTACAAAAGGCACTGAATATTCGTCTATTTATGTTTGGTTGTTGCAGGAGAGATAGTTTCCTTTCTTCTAATTTCACTCCTAAAAATACTTCTTCAATAAGGTTCTTTGGGTATTAAACCTCTCTCCATTTGATGTGATCTGAAGATTATGGTTTTTTTTTCAATTTTTTCCTGTAAGGGTTTTATCGGAGAAGTCTGCGTGCGTTCCCTTTTTAAAGTAAGAATAAAACCTTTCTTTACTCCTGATACCTAAGACTTGGACTTGGACAAGACTTAAGCGAGAAGACCTGTTTATGTTAGCAACAAGAGCCAATAGAAGCCTTAAGTACAAGTAAAAAAAAAAACCCTTCTGCAAAGCAGAATGTGCGTAGCTTACAAATTTTAAGTTGACTCGTTCGATGCAAGTTCTGTAGGGTATACAATCTGTGAGGCACTTACACCGGCCAGCGCGCGGATGAAGAAAAGTGAAAATGATGACTCGGGACTACCGTTCACGCCAGGGCAATAAAAGTAGTGTTGAAATCAGCTGTCCATTTGTACAGGTTTCTTAATTAAACAGTTCTACATGTCTATAAAGAATCGGACTAGGCTGGGGCAGTCCCTCTTTAGCTTGGTCCGTCGAGCGAGACGCGAAAGAAACCCGCGAGCAAAAAATTGTTGCGTGAGATTGAGTGCTTCTCGCCCCCAGGATCTCGCGCGGCAATTATTTCCCGTCTTCGACACTCGTTGTGTAGAGATCAGAGTTTCTCTGCCTAGTAACTTCTTCAAAGAGCCGCTACTTTCGGGGAAACCGTTTCTTGGGTTTCAAGGGGAAGGTAAAAAACATTTACGTAACTTTCGGGACCTTTATATTCGAGGGGACTGTTTATACTTTAATGCAGTTGTTTAATGTATGTAAACAAATTATAGGGAAACTCAGCCTCAACGGCTTATTTTAGAAGCTCAGACAGCAATAATAGAAGGGATTTTAGTACTTGCATATATTAGAGACTTAAGGACTTGTACTTTTAGTTTAAAGTGATTTAAATGGTCTTAAATTAACTTGTAATTAGCTTTTAATACAGTTCAGCACGATCCTAGAAGCCACAAAGCTTTGATTATCAATGCTGTCTGTTCTGTTCTGTCTGTCACTTTTAGGTGAACCTGTCTATCGAGGTTAGTTAATGGTCAATTCTTTTAATATTTAGCAACGCGAGGTCATACCAAAGCCTGGCTTCACACCTACATTTCCCACGTTGTCTTTGGACCGTGCATCTATAAAACCACAATATGATGTAGTGGTGGTTGGTTCAGGTTATGGCGGCTCTATTGCTGCTAGCCGTTGTGCCAGAGCTGGTCAAGCTGTATGTGTACTGGAGAGAGGAAAGGAGTGGCGGCCTGGTGACTTCCCTGAGTTGTTCACTCATGCCTCCAAGGAAATTCAAGTTCACCCCGGTGGAAAGAAATCTTTAGGTAAAAACTGAACTGGCAGACTGCTTATGTTTAATTGCTGGGTAAAGTGTTAAGCTCCCCACCTTAAGACTGATAGCAAATAATAATAATAATAATAATAATAATAATAATAATAATAATAATAATAATAATAATAATAATAATAATAATAATAATAATAATAATGATAATAATAATAATAATGATTGTTCCATACGCTTTCCAAACCCAAACAGCTAAAATTTTATTCCTCATTCTAGTCCATTCTTCCAGTAGTCCGTCTCCAATGGCAATAGACCTTTCCCGCATTCCAACAAACAATGGCACCGAGTTGAGGTTGGGGTGGACAAAAATACAGTAAATGTATGAAAACGTCCACCCCAGCCTCGCTCTAGTGCTATGGTTCGTACGCACTGAAGTGGAATGCGGGAAAGGTCTATTCCAATCTCCATATTTGGTAGTTAACTGTAAAGCAAAATGGTGGCCATGGTTTATTGGAAGAACCGGAATAATGTACTTTCATTACTCTCGTTATTCCACCTTCACGCGGTGGTTAATAAGGATACAAGGATTTTTCTAACCTTAAAAATGAGCTCAAAATCCAAAACGTCTCGAAACAAAGCTTTCGAGCAGTTTCAAGGTGCTTCTTGAGGCATGTCCTTGCGCGGTAGTATCGAAAACGAAGACTCCGAAATCGAAGACCCGAAGACCTAAGACCTAAGACCTACGAAAACGAAGACCTATGAAAGCGAAGACCCCTACGAAAATGAAGACCCCTACGAAAACGAAGACCCCCTACGAAAACGAAGACCCCCTACGAAAACGAAGACCCTTTTATTTTTTGTAGGAAACTGAATAATTTTGTAGGAAACGAAGTAATTTCAATATAACTCTTCTCGGCCAGAGCTGATGAATAACAGTGGTTCATGTGGAAATAGACCAAGTTAAGCCTACTTATAATGAAATTATTTCGATGCTTTCTTTTATGTCGATGTAACCTGCGACCACACCCTCCTTCCCTGTATTTGGCCAAAAATGGCCAAAAAGCTCCCTCTTTTCTTGGGAAGGCAACCCTCCAGAGAATTGATTGACTCTGAATTACCAGAATTTCGATGGGAGTAGCTCTGCGACAAGGAAGACATCGAAACAGGCAGCTTTGGAGCCGTTTTCACTACCAAAAGTCGTTGAGGAAGTCGTCGTTATCAAAACGTTGCTTCGGCAAAACACATACAAGAAGCGTTTGTTTCTCAAAGAAGCCAAAATCCGACCTATCCACTCATCACAAAGTCCGAATGAAAGGGTTTTGCACAAATCCATTAGCCATGATGCCGGAGTAAATCTTGGGCTTTTTGGTTTAAATGAACATCGTCTAAGCTCTTTGCGGGATTTCCTGGAACTTGATTTGTCTCAACCGACGGGCAGTATGTTGTTGGATTCTCGTGTTTGCACACAAAAATAGCTGGCGGAGCATATGTTGTCCTTGGTGTTACCCTGGTCCCAGAGGTTTTTTCTTGATTTTTCTCCGCGACTCGCGTTCGCCGCTCTCGACTATGGTTTTCTCATCTCGCACGGAGAAAAATCAAGAAAAAACTCTGCGACCAGGGTACCTTGGTGTCGAGTATCTTCATGAAAATGATATCGTCCATCTCGTGTTTCTCGTGTTTAATTTAATGTTTTAATTTCAACAGTGTTACATTAATTTAAATTTAAATAAATAAATAAATAATTGAAATTAAAATAATTTAAATATCTACAAAACCTCATCGTGACTTTTAACCAGGAAATGCTGCCGCGCCTTTCAAATTTGACGCATAACAGACATCGACATGAAAGAAAACTTTACAAATGTCGAAATCATTCCATTATTAGCAATTATTGAATAAGACCGAGTAGGAAAAGAAGAATTCTGCAGATCAAGCTAGCTGTTATTCACCGAACCCGATGGCCGAGGTGGATAACATCCTTCGAGATCTGTAGAATTCTTCATATCTTACCAGAGCTAAATTTAATAATTGCTTTATTATTTATTTAAAATAGTTTCAGTTTCTTTATTTCGATTGAACTCGTTACGAAGAGGAACCATTACATGTCTTACATTTGTGTTAGTATTTTATTGATATTCCAGATGATGATAGATCTAGATCTCGAATCCTTCTTAATGTCTATTTTCAGGCTTGGTCTATATATATCTAGATGAACCGCTATTATTCATCAGTTCTGGCCGAGAAGAGTTATATTGAAATTATTTCGTTTCCTACAAAAAATAAAGGGGTCTTCATTTTCTTAGGAGGTCTTCGTTTTCGTAGGGGGTCTTCGTTTTCGTAGGTCTTCGTTTTCGTAGGGGTCTTCGTTTTCGTAGGGGTCTTCGTTTTCGTAGGTCTTAGGTCTTCGGGTCTTCGATTTCGGGGTCTTCGTTTTCGATACTACCGTCCTTGCACGGTGGAGCTGGGTGGAGGTGGGGAAACACGGTAAGATTTTGCTCAATTTGGCTCAAGTTCCGGTACAGTAGTAAGCAAAGGTCCATGACTCACTTACTTTTAAATTTATTTTTAGCCAATTACAATTATGTTTTTCTTTTTTAACTTCTTCTAGTCCACATTATTAAATTTATAAGCCCCTCTGTCGAGTACGTTGGCCTACATTTTAGCAATTTAAAAGTTTGAACAATTTCGCTTTCCCAGTTGATAATTTTACTATAGCGGGAAACTAAGTTGGGTTTATGTTTTCAGTTTCACTGATTATAAGCTTTAATTTAGTGCCATTTTGTAAATCTCACAACCACAAATGTATAAAATATAAACCGGTCAGTGGAAAATGCAGACGGCCCAACTAGAGGCTAAATACAGGAATGGCTCCGACCTGTAATTGGGTGATAAGTATATTTAGTATATACTAAAACAGTGGATAGTGTTAAACGCGCGTGCTGATTGGCTCGTCAAACTCCGGATATCCTGTGCTATTTACCTCCAAGCAACTCGAGAAAATGGCGTCCCGGTTTGCAGCCGTGACAAGCCGAGTGAAGAAATCATCCAAATTAATTTTTGTGGTGTATATTATCTCACTGTTTTAGTATATACTAAAACAACTATTCACCTCAGTGTCGGTGGCTAGCGTTGGATATTTACCTCGCCGCTTCGTGGCTCGGTAAATATCCACCACTAACCACCTCCACTTCGGTGAATAGTTGTTAAGGAATCGCATGGGGCCAAGGGCAATTAAGGATTAATTTCACGAGTATTTTCAAAGTTTTCACAAAATTGCCCGAGTCGCGAAGTGACAAGGGCAATTTGGAAAACTTTGAAAATACAAGTGAAATTAATCCTTAATTGCCCGAGAGCACTTGCGATTACTTGTTTATCACATAAAGGGCAAAATTTTGTACAAAGGTTCAAGGTCTTGCCATCGCGTAAACAGGTTTGCCGGTTGTCATTATTTAACAGGCTAGCAGTAACACAGGGAAAGCCTACTATAATAGTAAGCAAAACACAGCAACTTGGTTCAATTCACTCAAAGCCATTTCTTTACAAACAAAACTATAAGCAATCTAATTTTATTCACCTGTTTTGCAAAGCTTGCAATGGCATGAAACCGCTACTTGTTCTTCGATCGATGAAAGACGTAAACAAGTGTCCAAACAAGCTCTAATAACTTCTTGAATCCAAAACTGTCCTTTCCACTGAGACAACTTCACGTACCAACAAAATTTACGCTGTTTTTACGCCGATAAAGTGAGCTGTAATACTAATAAGGCAACCCGAAGCAAAACGAAGAAATTAATTTTCAGTTTGGCGGCCATGAAGTTCTGTAATTCTATTTTCATGCAATACCAGCCGTCTCCACTCAAACGTTTTTCAGGCTGCGAATCAATGCATTTTTAGTCGGAAAAATCCTTTTGCTTGTCCACCAAAAGACTGCGCTTTGTTCATGTTGATTCTCTTTCACGTTAAGATGAAATAACCGTGTTTAGATCAAACTCAGAAGCGATGTGTTTCTGAAATTTCTTTTCAAAATCCATGTGAAGTGGGAAACCAACTCAATGCAGGCATGCTCAGCCAATCAGCATCAAGTAATTTTTCCCGGGGCAATTACAAAAATTAAGAAAAAAATGCCCTCTGTCTCAGCCAATCAGCATTCAGTAATTTTGCCCCGTATGTGATAAAAATAGTAATTAGTTAAAAAGTTAATGCTTGACTGAAAATGACACTTTTCACTTCACATGACCTCTCAAACGTTTCGTGTATTTATTTTTAGCTTTATAAGCTGCTTGCGTTGCTCTTTTGTTCTGTTCATTGCCGCCAAAATCATGATAATTGTCGATATGTGCATAAAGAATCAAAAAAGAAGTTAAGGCAGGCAAATTCTGCTACTTACATTGCGGGAAATGAATTGTTTGTGTGGATAGCAGACAGAATCATCTCGATTTCTTTCAAAAGAGACTTGAACTCAGAGCAATTCCTCTATTTAACCACTGTACAGGAATGGCTCTGACCTGTAATCCTGAGGATTCTGTAGGACCAACAAATTTAAAGAAATGTATGAAGCTTAATCAGAATTTCCAGAGGGGTGGCGATTTCTTCCATGGGGAAGGTATGAACATTTTCTGGAACTACGGAATACAGGGGTCAATTTGACTTTTTTATTGCAATAATGAATATTTAGTAAGAGAGCCATCTGATTGGTAGAGTTTAGTTGTTGACCGTCTGATTGTCTTAGTTGTGTAATCACTTGACTTTACAGGTGAACCATCCAATTTGTACGAGTTTTATGTTACTGATGACCTCAGTGTTGCCCAGGGGTGTGGTCTTGGAGGGGGCTCCCTCATAAATGCCAATGTTGGTCTTGATGCCCATCCTGAGGTGTTTGATGACCCACTATGGCCCACAGAACTGAAGCAAGACCTTGATAACTTACAAAAGGTTGACAGAAAGCATTTTGTGGACATGATTAAACCCACACCCTACCCAGATGATTACCCCAAACTGGATAAAATTCATCGAATGAAGGATGGGTTCAATGCCTTTGACATCGAAGATATTGACAAGATAGCATATAAGCCTCCTCTATATGTAACATTCGAGGACAAGCCATCCAATCATGTTGGAGTGCCACAACCTAAGTGCACTGCCTGTGGAAACTGCTGTGGAGGCTGCAATGTTGGTGCTAAGAACACACTGAACATGAATTATTTACCTGATGCCAAGGCCCATGGTGCCGAGATATTCACAGAGGTAGGTACTGCATTTTTAAAAACTCCCATATCATGATATGGTTACTAAGCAAGGTTCCCCTTCACAGCCATGTTTTTTCAGCGATTTCCCTAACATTTATTTAGGCAGTGTGGTGTCCAAAGATGTTCTGAAATCTTTCCGTAATTTATTACAAAGTGGAGATGGAACATCCCCAAAGAAATAAGTTGAAGATTTAGATATTCTCTGGGTGTCAAAAGAAGGAAATGTAGATCTGTCAAAGTGGTCAAAAGATGATTTCAGCACTGGTTTGATTATTCCTGATGACATTGATTTGCAAATATTTTGCTGGGAAGCCTGTGGTATTGACTGTAACCATTATTTCTTAGTGGAAAAATTGCCATTGCAGCCCCAGACGCATTCTCTTCATTCTGGTAACCAGAATTTCCCATCTACATGTACCAACCCAAAATTTTGGTTCATGTTTCACTGCAAAGGAAAAATTTTATTGACACTTTTTGGCAACCACATTTTTACATCTGGCAACTGAAAAACAAATTTCAGTTGCCAAAAAAAGTTAATTTTGGACCCTGGATATAGAAAGATTATACAATTGTTTTACTGAAAAGAACCTAAAATTAATTATTACTAAATCTAGAATCAAAGCCACCATTTGCCAGTGTGGTATAATGGCTGCATGAAATCCCCTGGTCACTATAAGCCAATCAAAACTCTGCATTTAAAGTGTCCAGTGATTCAGTTTAATATGCAATAATGCTGATGATTATCATAGGCATCCCAAGCTCATGTTTAGAAAAAGCGAAGAATTGATTATCTAATTATTCATAAAGGCGTCACGGCTGTGTGAGTTGGAACGTGACCTTTCATCTTATGCAGTGTTATGTTACATGAGAACCGTTGAAAACTTGAGCGCTTTATAAGACGTTGTATGGGGAATAAAATATTGTTGATTTACAACACTAAATACTTTGAAATATCCATGTTTTTTAAGTAAGGTGATTAAAACAAACTTACCTCATGTGTGTCCATTGTGCTTTTTCGTTATTTTCGCTGTTTTGGGCGTTTTATGCCATCACTGTTCTTCCCTTCGTAAGACGGAGTCAAGGCAGCACACTAGGGTTTTGAACTCGGAGGCGTTTTGCGTGCAGAAAATCCGTCCGATCGGAACTTTTTTCGCCCACAGTTAAGGCTCTATGATCCTTGCACCCGCACAAATGTCCCTTCCTCAAAAATCCTCGCACATTACGCTGAAAATGAGCATTTTCCACTGCCGATTCCACGATCTCTTCTTTTTACAGCACCTTGTGATATTGTGATTGGACACGGCTGCGGAAGAGGCTTGGGCCCAAGGTCAAATTTCACGCTACCTGGGGTGGTACAGTGGAGCAGGACAATGGAGCAAGGTGATAGTTCACTCAGGGGATGGGGTAAGTGCACTGTACCACCCTGGGTAGCGTGAAATTTGACCTTTGGCCCAAGCCTCTTCTGCGGCCGTGTCCGATCACAATAAATCAACGATATTTTATTCCCCACACAGTGTCTTATAAAGCGCTCAAATTTTCAATGGTTCTCGTGTAACATAACACCACGTAAGATGAAAGGTCACGTTCCAACTTGCACAGCTGTGATGCCTTCATGAATAAATAGATAATCAATTCTTTGCTTTCTCTAAACGTGAGCTTGGGACGCCTGTGATGATTATTACAAAAGATAGTACATGATGAAACATAAGTCTAAGGATTCATGTTTGTTTCTGTCTAGTTGATTCTGATTTACCCATATGCCTTTGTGAATGGTAATTTTTCTTTTAAAGGTAGAGGTTATGTCTGTTACTAAGGCATCCAATGGAGGTGACTGGATGGTCAAATACAAACGTCTTGTCAAAGGCAGTTTCAAAGTTGAGGAGGAGACCATAAGAGCAGCACATGTCATTATTGGTGCAGGGGCAATTGGCTCAACCAAGCTGTTGCTGCGTTCAAGAGAGCGTGGCCTCAACATTTCTGACCAGACAGGAAGGCGATTCTCCACAAATGGCGATGCGCTGGGTTTCAGCTACAATGGAGCAAAAACAGCAAATTCAGTGGGGATTACAACCAAACACATGACTGAGAGCAAGGGAGTAAAGCCACCAGGACCCTGTATAACCTATGTTATGGACTTCCGAAAAACAACAGAGGGAAACTTGAAAAAGGGTTTTGTCATTGAAGATGGAAGCCCACCGTCCGTCCTCTCAGGGCCCTACTCTGTTGGATTGATGGTTGCTGCTAAACTGATTGGGATTGAAAAGTACACCGCAAAGGATATGCTAGAAAAGGCTTGGCAGGTATTAGGAGCTTCTTAAAGGGCACCTCCCGTCTCATAGCAGATTGACGCTTTAACCGTCGAATAATGACTACAGTGAACTCCTTTGACTCTAGATTGGACACTTTTGGAACAGTAGAGAGGTGTCCGGCTAAGAGGATGTTTTGTTGCAGAGAATCCGCCTTCTAGGAATGCCCTCATTGAGGGAGTTCACTGTAGATTCCAAACTGTATTGTTTAAGGTGGCCAAAGAGAGTTTTCAGGCACACGCTTTTGCTGATGCAATTTAGCGTGCGCACAAGGATTTAAAAAAACAAACATGCCATCAATAGAACAATCATTTTATTTACTCAACACCCGCACTATCTGAGTGTGTTATTTTTCTCTATAATGGAACGCAGCGTATTGAAACCTTTACTCTTTTATTACAAAGATATGGTAGAAAAGGTAACAATGCAATGAACCCAGCAATTCTGAGCTTTTGTTTGTTACCAAAAGAATCCAGTTAGCAGTCATTAGAATTTCAAGAAATTTGGCCAAAAAATGGATCAGGGACTTCGGTAAAAATTGGCCGCCTCGATGACTCTTTCTTAGTTCTAAGTTTTTTAACTGCAAGCAAGCCCAGTAAAAGCTCAATCCCTGCAGCGGAAAGAAAAGAAAAGGAGAAGAAGGAAAGGAAAAAAAAAAATCAAAAATCAAAAAGCCTAAAGACGTAGGCCACCTTCTCGTCCAAAAACTATCTCAAAATTTTGATTTCTGTGCATGCACGGGCCCAAAGTTCGTAAAAGTGATTTTAGTGGCAAGAAGGGCTAGCTGTTGTGCCATAAATGCATTTTTCGACCAGATTAAAGCTAATTTGGCCGAGATCCAGCCTCAAAACCACCAAAATGTCCAAAAAATGCATTTTTGGCAAAAAGTTCCAGGAGACAATGGGTTAAGCCTTGTTTTTAACCAGGCCCACTGCCATGGCAACAGCACACACCCTAGTCAAAATGCGAGAATAAATACTTCTGTAATTAACCTTTACTCTTGTAAAAAACGGGTGCCAAAGCATTAATAGTTTAAAAGTAATAGTGAGTTAGGCATAGGCACTTGAAAACAGTGTTCGGCCACCTTAAACATGGAAATAACATTTAACCCTTTCACCACCAAGGGTCTCCCTTCGATGAGTAAAATCGTCTAGCATTAGACAGAGTAAAATCTATAAGTGGCCATTGGTGGTGAAAGGGTTGAGTGTACATTAAGTGTCACCCTCGTTAAATAAAGTATGATTGATTGATTGACATTTATTTTAAGTTTATTTCCATCATCAAATTCTCATGAACCACCAATTTGGATTCCATGAGTTGATTTGGTTTGCTGGTTTGCAGATACAGGGTGTATTATCAGGAAGCAGAAATTTTGTTGTCGTAAAATAATGAAAATGGTGGACTGAAGGAATTTGAAAATTTTTCATTAGAAATGGCATGTCTGATTTCAGTTTGGGCTGATCTCCATCATTCGTTGTTAGGAATTGAGAGGTAAAGGGATTGACAACACTTTATCATTCCTATGCATGAGCCATGACGATGCAAGTGGTATCATCTCCTACAACCGTGGCAATGACAGTGTTGACATCACCTGGGACAGAGTTGGCTTTGAGAAGAACTTTCAGATTGTGAACAATGCAATGGAGAAGGCCACTAAAGGTCTGAAAGGGACTTTTGTAAAGAACCCCACATGGACTCCTGCTCTTGGCAAAAGTGTTGTCTCAGCTCATCCTCTTGGTGGCTGTCCCATGGGGGAATCTGGACGAACTGCTGTCGTCAACCATGCTGGGCAAGTCTTTGATGGTAAGCAACATATAAAATCAGTGCCCGGTTATCTCGGTTGTTAAGAGCTCCTGACTACTGTGTGGGGGTTGGTGCTTGAAGCTCCAGAACAGGCCACAACCCATGTTACCATATTCCCTCAAGTGTGCACTCACGCTTTAATAAATATCCTCCCATAAATAAGTGCCCACCCCCTCAGCCAAAACCCATGTTACCATATTTCCTTGATTAAGCATTCATGCTCTAATAAATACCCTCCCACAAATAAGTGCCCACCCCCTCAGCCAAAATAGCAAATATGGGCACTCCCCCTCTACCTCTTGCTTACTTAAATAGTAACTAGGGATGCAAGGTGTTGGCTGTTACATTTCATGGTCAAAGTAGAATATAATAAATAATAAAGCCTGTCTACAGATAAATATACGTGCTACATGCTGGTGCTGATATGATAATTACTGGTATTGTGATTTGTGGGTACAAATAATGAAGGTGCAAGTGGTGAGGTGCTAATTACAATAGTTGTGCAACAAAGGAAAACCTGTGTCTGTGGTAACTTTATTTATAATCATCTACACTGGCATGGTGCCCTCAGAGTTAGTGTGCTGGTTCTGGGTTCGAGCCCTGGACAGGGACCATGTGTTGTGTTCTTGGGCAAGACATTTAACTCTCACAGTGCCTTTCTCCAGCCAGGAATATACATGGGTACTGACGGATTGTTAGGAATTGAAACCTAACAAAATTGCAGGATGGACAAGCATCCAGTCCAGGGGGAGAAGAAACACTCCTAGCTGCTTCATGTCACAGAAACTGGGATAAACTCTGACTGTATGTGCCAATCTGCTCCAAGGCTTCACTTTACTTGTGCTCACAGAGTTCTTAACATGTGCATTTACCAAAGTAAAGTTACAGTTAGTTGAAAGAAAATCTTTATAAGTGCCCCCGTAAATTGCACATACGCAACATGCTTATTTTGAAACTTTCTATTTATTAACTAAATAAATATATTAAATTATTAATTAGTTAATATATAGTTATTAACTAATTAATTTTTATACTTTGGCGACTAAAATTTATCACTAGTGAACAAAGTAAACATTTAGTGGCTAATATAATGGCCACTAAAGAAAAAGGTTAACTCTGAGGGTTGGTAGAGTTTCATTACATATATATCAAGGTTCTGTTGTATATTCCGGCGTCATATGTGGGTTGAGTTTGTTGGTGGTTCTCTTCTCTGCTCTGAGAGGTTTTTCTCCAGGTCCTCCAGTTTTCCCCTCTCCTCAAAAACCAACATTTCCAAATTCCAATTTGATCTGGAATTGTCAAGCACTGTATCATGAGCCTCTGGCTCGGGTGATTGCGCAAGCACTCCCTGTGTTTGACATTAAATTTGATTTACATTACATTTACATAATAATTGGCCAATAAGGAAAAAGGTTAAGTTGGAGGGTTCACATTCTCGTCCCCAGAGCCCACGATCCTTCTGGCCTGTGGCAGGAATTGAGAGCTCTGGGAGCAACCATTTCAGGCATGCGCCATAGATGCAGAATGTTATTTCAAAATGGCTGCTCCCAGAGCTCTCGTTATTGCAGAGTGCACTATTGGGATGGTTTGGGGGTTGACTGCGCTAAAGCACTATGGCACTATGGAACTATGGCACTATGGCACTATGGAACTATGGCACTATGGCAATAAGGTGTAAACTTTAATGTTTGTTTAATTAATTAATTTCAATTAATTAATTAGCATTGTTTTGAAGGGGTGGGGTAGGTACCTTTAATTGCTACATAAAATGTACTATACTTACATCACTTTGGGAGTAACATCACAAAACTATATATGGTTCCAATATTCCCTTGTTATCCTAATGGTACTATTCGCCTTAAGAACAATAGCAATTTGCTCGAAGCGCATGCGTAGATTGATTAGCATTAGTGTTAACTATATGTTAGGTAACCGATACATTTCATACACAATTATACCAGGAATGTGTTTTTCTTTGTGGTAGAACACAACATGTAAGACGCATGCGCTCTAGCACTGTCAGCATGATACAATCCGTTCTCAAGTTCAGATTCATGCATGCGATACCACCACCAAACAAAGATAAAGACTCGATCCTTTTTTTTAAGAAACTGCATACTTTGCTTCAAACTGAAAATTTAGATTCCGAGGAGAACATTATTGTAGGCGGAGATTTTAATTGTCCATTAAATCCAACTTTAGATAAAAGAGGTGGAATAATCATACCAAGGAAATCGGTCGTGAACAGTATAGAATGTTTACAAAGTGAATTAGATCTGGTCGATATCTGGAGAGTAAAAAATCCTCAAACAAAAAGTTACACTTGGAGTCAAAAGTCACCTGTTATATTATGTCGTCTAGATTTTTGGCTTATTTCCAATAACCTTTGCGATTCTGTAAATTCAATTGATATTATCCCGGCAATAAGAACTGATCATGCGGCAATTAGTCTAAACCTTGGCGAAATTGGAGAGGTAAAGGGACCTGGCATGTGGAAAATGAATGTATCGTTATTAGATGATGAAGAATATTTAAATTATTTGAGTGTTAACATACCTAAATGGAAATTAGAGGGGGAAAAAGAATTATCAGATAAACGAAGCGTTTGGGAATGGATTAAATACAATATTAGAAGGCACGCTATCAGATACTCTAAGGAAAAAGCGAAACAGAGAAATGGCAAAGAAAGGATGATTCAACGGGAATACGAGGAAGCTACTCGGCGTTTTGAAAAAGACCCTAGTGACTACAATAAATCTCGGTTAAATGAAATTAAAGAGAAACTGGAATTATTTTATGAAGAAAAAACAAATGGAATTATTGTACGTGCAAGAGCTCGCTGGCATGAGCACGGAGAAAGAAGCACTAAGTACTTTTTGAACTTAGAAAAAAGGAATCATGTTAAAAAACATATCAGAAAATTGGTAATTAGCGGCGCTATAACAACAGACCCATACCAAATACTTTCTGAACAAAAAAAATTCTATTATAACTTGTACAAAACAAAAGCGGTAGACAAGGACTCTGTTCAATCTTTTCTAAAAAATTTAAGTATACCGCAATTGTCTGAAGAACAAAAACAATCCTGTGAAGGCCAGATTACCATAGAAGAATGCAAAAAGATTTTAGAAACGTTTCAAAACAACAAGTCTCCAGGAAATGACGGTATCCCAATTGAATTCTACAAAACCTGTTGGGATCTTATTTGTCAACCATTCATTAATTGCGTTAATGAGTCCTTCGTAAAGGAGGAAATGTCAAATTCCCAAAAGCAAGCCGTTATTACATGTACTCTAATAGAAAAACAAGGGAAAGATCGCACGCTAATAGAAAATTGGAGACCTATCTCTCTGGTCAATGTTGATGCTAAAATAATCTCGAAAGTGATCGCTTCAAGAATTAAAAATGTTTTACCCTATATCATTCACAGCAATCAAACTGGTTACGTCAAAGATCGCTATATTGGTGAGACAGTAAGATCGATTTTTGACATCATGGATTTCACTGAAAAAGAAAATATACCTGGTTTGATGATATTTATCGATTTTCGTAAAGCATTTGACACTTTAGAGTGGAGCTTTTTATTTAACTGTCTAGATTCCTTTAATTTTGGCCATGAATTTAAGCGATGGATAAACACTTTTTATAAAAATATTCAAAGTTGTGTAATAAATAATGGTCTGACTTCAGAATACTTTAATCTTACACGCAGAGTTAGACAAGGTGACCCTTTGTCTCCTTATCTTTTTCTTTTAGCTGTTGAGATTTTAGCAATTGCCATTAGGGAAAACAAGGAAATAAAAGGAATTGTTATTGATCAACAAGAGACCAAATTATTACAATACGCTGACGATACAACGGCGGTCCTCTCTGATACAGAGTCGAGCTATGAACTTTTTCAATTGTTAGACAAATTTAAAAAAGTGTCAGGTTTAAAGGTGAATAGTTCAAAGACAGAAGGACTCTGGATAGGATCTTTGAAAGGAAGTGAAATGAAACCACTTGGAATCAAATGGCCACACGATCCCATAAAAGCCCTGGGGATCTTCTTCTCGTACGATAAAAAATTACTATATACCAAGAACTTCACAGAAAAACTTGACAGGATAAAAAAATTAATTAATATCTGGTCCTCCAGAGGATTATCCCTTTACGGAAAGGTGACTATAATTAAATCTCTGCTCCTACCAAAGATTGTGTACACGTCATCTTTGTTGCCTACCCCTGAAAATATAATTAAAGAATTAAATCATTATATAACTTTTTATGGAAAGGTAAAGACAAAGTAACTAGAAAATCTGCGATAAATGATTATGAAGGAGGAGGCATTAAAATGGTCGATATTGAAAGCATGATTAAATCTCTCTGTCTCGCCTGGCTAAAAAGAATCTTTGGTGACAATTCTGGCGCATGGAAAAATTATTTAGAATATCTTCTTAAAGAAACAGGTGGTCTGATTATTTTTAGTTGCAACTATAACGCCAAAGACTTAACCATCAGTTCGCAATTCTACATGGAGTTACTGACGTGGTAGTCTGAATTTCGGAAAGATAATGCGATTGAAACTAATTTGGCTTTACCGAATTTGGAATAATCAGGAAATAAGAATAAACAACAAACCAGTCTTTTATAAAAGGTACTTTAATTATGGAATTCAGACGGTGGGTGATTTGCGTTTCGATCTTAACAACATTGATTCTTATGAACTAATCGCAAAACACATACAGAAGACGAACTTTCTGGAATGGACCGGTCTTTGCCACTCTGTACCGCTAGTTTTAAGGAATGCCTATCATAATCCAGATCATACAGCCCTAAATCCATCTTTTAAAATTGATTGCGGCCTTTTTGATGTAACTAAAAAGAAATCGAAAGATTATTACTCACTTTTTGTCCGTAAAAAGGCTTGTTTTCCAAATAACACAAGAAAATTAAGGAGTGAATTTAATTTAACTGATGAGACATTGAAAAAAGCTTTCTTTCTTCCCCATTCAGTTGCTTTTGAGCCGTATGTCAAAGCCTTTCAGTTTAAAGTATTGAACTCTATACTCTACACGAAAAACTACATAAAATTGGATACATTGCGGATGATCTATGCAGTTTCTGCAAATGTGAATCAGAAACAATGCAGCATCTCTTTTATTATTGCTCTTATTCAATTTCTTTCTGGGAAGATTTCGAATTATATTACTTATCTTTGACACAACAGCAGATACATCTTAATCTGAAAGATATATTAATCGGTATTTTAACACCTGAACTTCCCTTACTTAATTACTTATTACTCGTAGGAAAAATTTATTTGTGGGCGTGTAGAAGGAATAAAGAACTTCCAAGTATACGTGGTTTTAAATCAAAAGTCAAATTAAAGTATGAGACGGAAAAATATATCTGTACAAAAAATAATAATTTAGATATGTTTAAGAAAAAGTGGGCAGCATAAATACAAGACGTAGCTGAATAACTTAAAGCGTGTCGGGTTCAAATTAGTGTGACTTTGCTATGAAACTGTTCATGAGTGTGTGTATCTGTGTGAGTGTGAATTATAGCTGTGTTATACTGTAGGTCCTGTATATTATGTTTAGTTAATTAGTATAGTATTGTAATGAAACTTGTGTAAATAGTTAATAGCTGTGTGTAGTGCAATAAATAAATAAAAATATATTAAAAAAAAAAAAAATGCATGCGATACCACACTCTCGTCTTAGCGGGCGATAGCAG
>JAHPZR010013397.1:30000-47500 GCA_019787425.1 Platygyra sinensis
CCACTCCACTCCACTCCACTCCACTCCACTCCACTCCACTCCACTCCACTCCACTCCACTCCACTCCACTCCACTCCACTCCACTCCACTCCACTCCACTCCACTCCACTCCACTCCACTCCACTCCACTCCACTCCACTCCACTCCACTCCACTCCACTCCACTCCACTCCACTCCACTCCACTCCACTCCACTCCACTCCACTCCACTCCACTCCACTCCACTCCACTCCACTCCACTCCACTCCACTCCACTCCACTCCACTCTACTCTACTCCACTCCACTCCACTCTACTCTACTCTACTCTACTCTACTCTACTCTACTCTACTCTACTCTACTCTCATGTATTGTACTTTCTACTGCACTCTACTATCTATCTACTCTACTCTACTCTAGTACTCTACTTATACTATACTGTACTGTACTCTAGTCTAGTCTAGTCTAGTCAACTGTACTGTAACGCTTCTGTAATGTACTATGCTGTACTATACTGTACTGTACTGTACTGTACTCTACTCTACTGCACCCAACTGTAATGTACTTATATACTCTACTGTACTCCACTCTACTCTAATCTACTGTAGGCTTCTGTAACATACTATACAGTAGAGTAGAGTAGAGTAGAGTAGAGTAGAGTAGAGTAGAGTAGAGTAGAGTAGAGTAGAGTAGAGTAGAGTAGAGTAGAGTAGAGTAGAGTAGAGTAGAGTAGAGTAGAGTAGAGTAGAGTAGAGTAGAGTAGAGTATAGTATAGTATAGTATAGAAGTACAGTACTGCAACATGCTTTGCTTGGGCATGACATTATAGAATGCAAGAAAGCACAACATGTTCACAGACTATTTCAAGATTTACCCCTAGAGAGCCAACACTTAGGGCCTTAAAACATATCTTGGAATAGAAACTAGCCTGAACAAAGTTAAGGGAGAGGCAAATTACAGATGTGTCAAAATGTGCAATCAAAATATGTGAAGGGACCTGCAGTTAATAGTGGAAACCATGCAGACCTATGACCTCTAAAAAATTGCTATAATATAGTCACATGGATCCCCTCTACTTATAATTTCCAATGCTCCTAATAACATTGATTTTACTTTGCAGGAAAGACCTGATAATCTATGGGATGGTTGACTTTACTGATAACTGAGCTAATTAATAAATCAATGCTTTGGAAGATTTGTATTGTGATCCAATTAAGACTTCTATCTTCTTCGCTATCTGTTTGTGTTTTGGTTGTGGGTCAGTTAAACTAGACAAAGACTGATATATAATCAAATTAGCAGGTTTACCTCGAGGTTCTCGAGGGTGTTTTATTGAAATGCCAAGAGAATGACTTGTAGTGTGAGCTGAGCAAACATAGCACCTTTTCTTGTTCACAGATGAGGCCAGCTTTGTCATACAAAAGCCAGGAATTCGCTTCACAGAGAAGATGGTTGGGACTTATGAACCATCAAACAACAATGCAAAGCAAACACCATGTGAATTCACTCTCACCATTGACTCTAATGATGTTGAGCGCATGCTAAACTGTGACCCATCACACAAGGCAACGATTACAGGAACAGTGACATGCCTGGCATTGTCCTCTGCTCCACTGTCAGTTTCTGAAGGTAAGTTTGAGTAAAATTGATTTTATAAGAAGGAAGGAGTAGCAAGTGTTTGCTCAGCATGGAACTGCCGGGGGGGGGGGGGGGGGGAGCTATACCATGGTTATGATTCCCGAACAAGAACGAAATGGCTTAGTCACTGTGCATTAATTGCTACTCCAATGACATAGCTGTATGCATGCATTACAGGCACTGGCCATCTTGCATAGCTTGTGTAGTGTTCTCCTTGCTGACAGTCTTAAGTTGATTTATGGCGTTGGGCTTTTCGGTTTTGCGGGTTTGGCCAATTTTTGGTTCCAATCGGTTTTTTTGGTTTTCGCTCTTAAAAATTGCGGTTTTTCGGTTTTGGTGTTTTGTGCGGTGTGCGGGTTTTCTCCAACTTTGTCTTTGGTTTACGGTTTTTGTCAACAATAATGACGGTTTTTCGGATTCTTCTGCCCAATTCATTTTACGGTTTTTCTGGTTTTGCCAAGGAAGTCACACCTTGCAATCACGCTAAAACTGTAATTCCAAGGCCCACTTACAACTAAAAAAAATGCATGACAAGCCTAGTCTCTTTAGCAGCGGTTATTTGGGTCGTAACTCCTGCCAAGCAGCCGGGAGGAGGTACCTGGGTTAATTTTTACTCGGTATGTGCCGCTGGCCTCTCAGAACCCCTACCCTATTTTAGTCTTTTCTGTTGTCAATTATAGAGTCCATCTTAGTCACTTTTAGGCAAAATATGTAAATTGCGCAATGCCAACTTAGTCACTTTCTATTTAAGTATATACCTTATATCGATTAAAAAACACTATACATTTTTACCCACAGAGCAAACATTCTGGTACGTTTGCTAGCCGTAAATATAAAGAAATGTTTCCCCCAAAAATCAGAAAATGTGCGACCCCATTCTAGTAACTCTATTGAAAATGGGACACCATGATAGTCAATCCAGTCTTGAAAATGCGTTCCCATCCTCCGGCACATCCCCATTAGCCTCTAATAAGGAAGTACCTCCCCCGGGCCAAGCAGTCTATAAAAAGATCAAGATAACATCAAAGCAAAAGACTGGACTATTGAGTCAATTGCGAGTTGTCTCCCCTTTTCTCCTTTTCGTCTCGGGAATAACATTGCCGGCTCACTTGCTCCATTCACGTGGAATAAAAGCGAAGGAGAGACTATTTGGTTGTAAAATAAAGCAGCTTGGTTGTAAAATAAGGCTTCCATTGTGCCTGCACAAATGAAAATTTTAACAATAGCAATCAAAAAGTAATTTCTAACTTTTGCATAATGTGATGGCCTTTTTTAATTAAAACCCACCTATAAAATGGCAATTTGTTTCTAGTTTCAAATTGCTATTGGTCTGTTGAGCCGATTTACATAAAAAAAGAACTTTTTAGGCTACGACGTGCTCTTCACTAACCAGGGAATAACCAGAAAGAACTTCGGAAAGTAAAATAAGTTTATACGTATAAAACATTAATAACAGAAGGAGAGATTCTGAAGACTGCCAAAGCTTTGTGAGTAAGGAGTTTTATTCGGTTTTCGGTTTTGGACGGGTTTTGGTTCGGTGGTTTTCGACGATTTTTTGCATGGTTTTTCGGTTTCTTATTGGCCCCTATGCCCCCCTCATTTATCAGACTGAATATTCATTCTCAGTGTTTTGTGTTATTCATGAAAACCTTAAGAACAATCCCCAGTTAGCCATGGATTTGGTCTGTTGAGAATGCATTCATGAGCATGGTCTCCTGGACAATTGTTAGACATAAGAGCCTATATGAAGTATGAAGCTCCTTTTCCAGGTTTTCAAATGCCTGAATGTCAATTGAACTGAATAAAAATTTCTTATTATTGTAAATTTACCACATTCATGGATAACGCAAGCGCCGTTAGTATAAATTAGAGAGTTACAAGGGCCACAAGAAGGCACTACCTTGAAAATCAATGCTTGTGTCATTATATGAATTGAACCTCTCTTTACTGTCAATTGCTTTGAGTGAAGTAGAGTGTCAACACCAAAACAGGAACTTTTTGTGAGAGAATCTCTTCTTTTTATCTTTAACTACACAGGGTCCGAAATTAACTTTTTAGGAAGGCGCATTTGATGACTGAAATTTTTTTTTTCATTCGCCAGATGGAAAAATGTGGTCGCCAAAAAGTGTCAATAAAATTGTCCTTTGCATTGAAACACAAATGGATGGAAAATTCTGGTTGCCAATTTTTCTTTTAAGAATCAGAACGAGGAGAACACATTTGGAGCCCCAATGGCAATTTTTCCACTAACGAGTAAACTTTAATGCAAACATGCTGATTATTTATACACCTTGCACTGAAAAACCACAACAAACGAATCAAATGATGGCCATATACGCAGTTTTGTGTGACTGCCAAATGTTTCAAGTCAACTTTATTCCTTCTTTTGCACCCCACTGAAAAACTGCCGTTGGGTTCTAATTGCTCTATGTTCAAAACGATCTTTCCTTTCGCATTCTGTCAGGACGATCGACAGATCGCCATGTTGATTATGTACACCAGGCAACAACTGTGCAGCACTTCTCATTCCAGTCCCCTGAACTGTCCGCAATATGTACGTTATGCGACCAGTTGAGAAATTCTGGTCGCCAGTGCAAAATTTTTAGTCGTATTGGTGACCAGGAAAGCGCAATTTTGGACCGTGCTACATGTGTACAGCAAGTCTAGTTTTGTTATCAGATTTTCTCCTTTTTTCTTTCGAAGCAATCTTGAACCCCTGGGAGGGACTCCCATATAAAACGGACGAGGGTGCTTGACAGAAATTTTGAAAAGAACTCCTAACTTTTGATGCTGTCCCAAAACCGGTTTTCAAACACCTGAAAGGAACAATGAACACCCACTGCTTGAACCATCTTCTTTATTCATTCAGGTCACTTCCAGCTGTTCAGTACTAGTAAAGACTATGTGGACACCAAAGAAATGATCTACAAGATGACTCTCACAGGGGACTTTGGCAGAAAGTTTCTCTTTGATGGTGTCAAATACGTCCACAAGGACCACTTTGGGGAAACAGGTTTGAAGGATACTACAACTCTGTTTGTTACAATCTCTCAACAAAGCAAGACAGAGCCCTTGGGTAAAGCCACACTCTACATAACTGCACCCAACTTTGCTAAGCAACTTGCAACTATAGAGATCACAAACACAAACAGCAAACTTGAGAAGTTGAAGTGGACGACACGTTTTAGCGAGTTCTTTGCCAAACTATCTGGAATGTTTATGGCCCAACTTCGTCTTCTGATGTCTATTTCAACCCTGATGCCCCACCCAGGAAGAAAAGGCCCTTGAATCTTTGCGGATGTATTCCTGAAGTCTACAAATGCCCCACTAAGGACAAGGTGAGCTACATGTAATCACCGCGTTGAGGTGGTCTAGTGCAGAGAGGGGCAGGGTGGGTGGGTGGTTGAACCCTCTATGTTAAAAAATGATGCATTATAACACACTGACTTGACGTTAAAATGCTAGAAATCCATTTCCAAGGATCTTAATTTTTTTTAGAAATTTTCAAGGTGAGGATGCCCCTGAAACCCCCTACAGGGGCTACCTTTAGTGGTCCGTATTTCTAACCCCCTTATCTAAAATCTTGTATCTGCCCTAGCTGAGTCGTGTGTCATAGCTACCTTTTGAAGAGATTGGGATTGAGAATGCAGCATTAGCAATTAATTATGGGACTGCAGCTGTTTGCGGTCTTAAACATTAACAAACAGAACAGAGGATTTTGTTTCTTGCTACTCTAAAAATTGTACATCGATGATCAGATACATTCCTCAAATTAACCTTTCACAAGAGCAAATGGCTGCTTTATACAATCATGTTTTTGTTGTTTGATCCCCCTCAAACAAACAATCCTACTATTGCTTGCTTTTCCAATCAATCTTAGCCCGACTCTCTTCTCCAAATTGAGCTACTGTAACAGTGTTGTATTCTGTAGCATTGCAGCTAGAGTTTGCAGACATGTAGATTTTGACATAATAGTATTCAAATCATGCTACATAAAATGGTCACCAGTTGATCATAAAATGGCTTACATGCTTCCAGCTTATTTACCAAGTTGAAAACAGTCATATGAACATATATATTCTGAGCATGCACAATAAATAAAAATTCTATTAAATTGTAGATTAATATTAGACGTTAAGAACTGTAAATAAAAACATGCCTATTTATTTTATTTTTATTAAGTCCTTCTGATGTCAGCTCTGCAAGCAATTTAGAAATGTATGAAGGTGACTGACTTTAATTTCCAGCACCTTTTGATAGATAGGCTCTACCACCCTTTATCCATTAACCCTTTAAGCCCTGAGGGGTCTCCCCGGCTTTTGACGAGTAAAATCATCTGCCGTTAGACAGAATAAAGTCTATAAGTCACTCTTAGGGTGTTAAGGGTCAATACCATAATGGCAATCATTGGTGAACAACCTAATGACAAATTTCTTGACAAATTTTGTGCAGAGCTGGAGAGTTAGATTTACCTTGGCTCTGAATTTCTTCCCACATTTTTTAACTTTGCAAATACTTATATATTAACCTTTTACCCCTAAGGCAAATGGCAGATTTTCCTAAATTAATTGACAAATAAAGATTCACTGCCTGTGCACAATATACCATTAGAAAGCCACTGATCAGTTCATTTGAGAACTGACATCAGCAGCTACGAAGGAGGTAGACATTTTGAGAGATATTGCTTTAAAACGCAAAGATGAACGACTTTAAAAATGTATCAAAATTCTACTATGGTAGGTATAAACCCTAAACTATAGCTTATTTGGCGGCTCTTAGTGCATAGCTTCATGTGAAACAAGTCAAGTGCATTCTATTTGCATCCCAAAAAAGAAACTAAAAACTTGTGGGGGTGGTCAACCAAGTCTTAAATAGGAGGCCAGGGGGTCACAATTTTATGACTTCAATGAGAAGATCTTCACAAGACAATTTTTGTGGCAAGTTATGACATTGTGTGCCATTTGGCACTCTTAGGGGGTAAAGGGCTGACATATCTGTGCTCTGATTATTGCTGGATAATGAACAAACTGACGGTCACCGAGTTTGTTTTTGAGTTTTCGTCACTAGCTAAATTTAGGGGTGTTTCCAAAATGCTATACTGTTACTATGTTAACCTATTATGTAAAACTTTTCACTAGAACTTATTGATCAATGATTGGACATTTGTTTGATACCCTTATAAAAGTACCAACTGATTAAGTGTGGTAGAATGGTCCATCAAAGTAAGAAGTAGGGATTCAAATAAACTCTCACTTTCTGTTTCAGTTTGAAGTGGCTTTGACACGGTACAATGGTGGAACAAAGGGGCCAGTTGTATTGTTTCATGGGGTTGGAGTCAGCAGTGGAATGTTCAGTCTGGACACCATTGACACAAACCTGGTGGAATGCCTGGTGCAGCACAGGTACATTAACTGACAGCGAGTGGCCTGTGTACCAAGCGCTGGGGAGAAATGGAGTGTAAGAGAGATGTAGTCAAAGAAGCACGTTGAAAGGAGAGTCCTTTTCCCTCCTTCCCTGTGCTTGCTTGCTTCAACTTACAGTGTACGCTCCATTTCTTCTCCCACTCAACATTGCAAGATGCTTTGAGTGAAGTCACAGAACATATGAAAGAAATGTTTTTCAAGGCTTTCAGACTGCTGGCTTTGGTAGAACTGATGCACGAGGAAAGAGAATAGGTGAAGGGAAAGCTAGATCATTTTCCAGATCCTAATACTTTTCTTAAGCATGCCAGTTTTTGTTGCACCACATTATTCGAGGTCTGGAGCAGGCTACAAGGTTTTGAAACACATTAGCAACTAGATTGTAATGATAAAAATAGTATTAATGATGATGATGATGGTAATGATTATGATGATGGTAATGATAGCGAGAACGAAAACGATATCTTTAGTCATTTGATAAAAGACTATGTCTAATTGGACTCTGACTAAGTTTTAATTGTTATATAGCAGAATCAAATGGGGAAATATGCTGGTCAAAAATGCTTTTACCGCAAAATTGATGGTTTTGGTGGCAGTGGTGGTGAATGCCACTGCAGCCATAGAAGACATCAGAGTGCATGACAAGACCGTCAATCAAAAGTCATTTGTAAAGTGCATTGATTTTACAACCGCTTCTTCTTACAAGGTATGATGTTTGGCTTGTTGATTGGCGTGTTTCATGTAACCTACCCTCGATGGCACGGAGGGACTACACACTGGATGACTGTGCAGCCTATGACTATCCAGCAGCTATCGACAAAGTGATTGAGGTCACTAAACAGGTATAAACCCCATACCCAGGGGGAGGGCACTCCCATTTTAAATGGTAGGGGATGCTTGTCAGAAATTTTAAAAAGAACCCCTAAGAGGTACCAAGATCCTGTTTTGTGGGTGTGGCTTGAAGTGTTTGTCACCCCTAAGAGGTACCAAGATCCTGTTTTGTGGGTGTGGCTTGAAATGTTTTTCACCCTTAAGAGGCACTAAGATCCTGTTTTGTGGGTGTGGCTTGAAATGTTTGTCACCCCTAAGAGGTTCCAAGATCTGTTTTGTGGGCGTGGCTTGAGGCGCTTTTAACCCCTAAGAGTAACTAAGATCCTGTTTTATGGGTGTGGCTGTGAAATGTTTTTCAGCCCTAAGAGGTACCAAGATCTTGTTTTGTGGGTGTGGCTTGAAATGTTTTTCACCCCTAAGAGGTACCTAGATCCTGTTTTGTGGGTGTGGCTTGAAGTGTTTTTCACCCCTAAGAGGTACTAAGATCCTGTTTTGTTGGCATGGCTTGAAGTGTTTTTCACCCCTAAGAGGTACCAAGATCCTGTTTTGTGGGCGTGGCTTGAAGCGCTTTTCACCCCTAAGAGTAACTAAGATCCTGTTTTGTGGGTGTGGCTTGAAATGTTTGTCGCCCCTAAGAAGTACCAAGATCCTGTTTTGTGGGTGTGGCTTGAAGTGTTTGTCACCCAAGAGAGGTACCAATTCTAATACAACACATTATCTCCTGACATGTTTTTTCAGCTCAGTACCCTAGAAGATAACGCAAAAGTTTCCACTGTGGATTTTTGAGGCTAATTACACCCTACGGCGTACCAAAACCCCTTTTTAAACCCCTAAAAAGGACGATGAGCAACCATGCCTTATTAATATCGGAGTTTTCCCCAATCCGCACGTATACTATGATTCTTTCAAAGAGCTGTTGATAGCAGTTTTGGGGATGGAAACAATTGAGAAATGGGGAGTAGTTTTAAGAAAAAGTGCAATGATGGGTAAAGAAGAGATCTGTATTATCATAGTTAGTAACTATGGTATCATAAACCAAGACAACAGTCTGCCAACCACGCAGGGCAACACTGTTGAGGTGCTGACTGTTTAGTGTTCAGGTATTGATTGGTAAAGTGGGAATTGCATCCCTCGTGATGATTCTTCTCCTTTACAAATCATAAAAAACATAGCATACAAAAAAAGTGAGGTTGTGGGCTACACTTTTTGTTTGCATGAAGTCTAATGAAGATGACAAGAATTTAATTAAATTAGTTGAAAATTGGAGAAAAAGAACTTGATAACAACTTACACTAGCGTTAACTTTCATAAATGTGCTGTTAAATTTTTAAATGGGTCTCACAATTTATCTGAAATTTCTTGTGCACCAACAACATTTTTGAAAGATGTATTGTAACATGCATACTAGTAAAAACATACCAGTTTTCCCGACAGGAATCAAAACTATATCCTTACGACTACTACCACTGAGTTACAGGAGACTTGTGGGATGTGGCCACATTTTTGTGTTTAAAAATCCCAAGACATATATCTTACTGAAAATGAAATTCCACTTCATATTTTGAGTTACGCTCGATTACCAGCCACTGTTCTGAAAAGGAGCCCGCGCTCACCAGACACGAGAGAGCGGCGGATTAAAAATATGATTTACTGAACATTCTCACTGGCCTCCTGCGCAGACACTGGGTAGGAGGCTACACTGTCAGAAAAAAGGTTTCCATGTTCTCCTTGTTTAGAGAACTCAAAAAATTTTCTTTTTCTCTGAGTTTGCATGTGACCAGTGTTGAAGGAATCATATCTTTCATTCATTTGCTATGCTAGAATCTTACCATGTCATTCTCAGTATAACAAAGTTTTTTATTTAACAATTATTCCATGAATGTGCATTGGATATGAGATGGCAGATTATATAGCCAACAAGGCATGTAGTGCCGAGTTTGCTATAAATATCTCATATCTATTTTTTTTTTTACCTTAACTGTATTGCCTCTGAAAATCCTCTTTGGGGAAGTGGTAATAAAGTATGTATGTATGTAAAGTATGTATCTAACAAGCACGAGTGGAATAATTGAATGGCTTGGTGCAAGACTGACAAAAGTGACTATTTTTGGGGAATTTTTTTCCTTCAAAAGTGCCTGAATTTTTGCATGTGCTTTTCAATTAAGTAGTAAATTTTTTTTTCGGCTGGTTGCACTTTGTTTTTGAAAAAGACATACACATAATATCGAAGAGTGCACAATGAACACAACAAAGCGGAACAAGAGCATTTCAGCCAAAAAAGATACAGGAGATTGTTTTTCTACTAAATTGAAAAGCACATGCAAAAATTCAGGCACTTTTGAAGGAAAAAAACATTCATCCGAAAAAAGTCACTTAGTTCAGTCTTGCACCAAGCCATTCAATGGTTTTTTTAAAAATGCCCCCAAAATATGCATGTGAAAACTTACCATATTTGTAGAGCATGGTTTAAATAGCTCCTAATCCATGATGGCTATACCAATGAAAACTCTAAAATTGCATTATCCAATGATCTATTTTTTAATTAACTGTGGTAATTGTTTGCCTTCATGTAGAAGGATGTTCAGATCGTGGCCCATTGTGCTGGTTCTTTGGTGTTGTTTGCATCTTTGCTGTCTGGAGTGCTCGAAGGCAAAGTCCGAAATGTGGTGGCCAGTCAGGTGGCTGCCAATCCCATGCCCAGCTCATTCAACAAGTTGAAGGCGGGACTGCACATCCCAGGAGTATTGGAGTCTCTTGGTATGAAAGGACTCACAGTGGATACTGATGATCAGGCCTCTTGGACTGAAAGACTCTTCAATCAATTTGTTAAAGGCGTTGATTATGTGTTCTTGCCATACAATGAAATGTGTCATAATCCTGTTTGTCACAGGTGTGTCTGTCATTCAGTGTTTCAGATAAGTGAGTGGTAAGGTCAAACGCCTGATATGGCTAAGTGGCTGAAACTACAAATTGAATAGCACCACATGATTTGTATTGTTCGGGGAGAGTGTGTGGATGGGTTGTAACTGTGGGAAGATTGTGGGTTTTTTATGTCAGTGGATGGAACATAACAAATAAAGTCCTTGTTGATTCTTAGTTCATCTAATTAAATAACTTTTTTCCGCATATAACAGTTTATAACAGTTTCTTATCTACCCAAAGTCTCTGCTTAATTCCTAGCTTGTTTCAGGCTCTTAAGGTCAGTGGGGATGATTGAAAAAGCGGGGAAGGGGGGATTGACCAGCAAGGTCTGGTAGAGAAAGCAAGAGGACCCTCTCCTTTCCTCTTCCAGATCCTGCTCGTTACCCACCTGCATTTTCATTCATTCCCACTTAAGGAGAACCTGGAACAGGCCACACAGTTCCTTCCCCATACTAGTCTCAGTAGGGAGTACATTTCTTAATACGTGATATTATTTTGTATGATGTACAGGATCAGCTTCATTTACGGCTTGTTATGGGAACATGAAAACCTCACGCCTCTGACCCACGACACGCTGCATGAGTTCTTTGGTTATGTAACTGCAGAGGTCAGCAAACAGCTGGCTTTGACCATGAGGAAAAGCAAGTTAGTGTCAGCTTCAGGAGAAGACATTTACTTGCCAGATGTGGATGAGAGGGACCGACTGAAGTCATCAGTGTATAGAGAACACATCAATCGACTCAACATGCCTATCTCCTTCATTGTTGGTAAGAGTCCTTAACTGGGTATTCTGCAGTATAGGAAATTGCACCCTGGTGGGAACTCCCATATAAAAAATGAGGGTGCTTGTAAAAAATTTTTCTGAAGTACCCTTGAGGGTTACCAAGATCCTGTTTTGTGGGTGTGGGTGCAGTGTGTGGTGTCACTCCTAGGAGGTATTAATTCTAAATTTTACGATAACTGCCGAAATTCTCACACGCTCATTGGTTAATTTTTATCGTCAATAAGCGGACAGACATGTGAATTTGTAATTTATGTGATGCAGCAACAGCTAGAGAGGACAAGTTGACCATTTGTTATTGTAAAAAAAAATTGATGTCAGTTCTTCATGCGTCTGTCCTGTTTTTGACGTTGAATTTTGTCATAATATTGTCAAAGTGGCTTTGCATCCACGAGGCGATAGCCGAGTGGATCCGCAGGCAACTTTGACAATGTTATAACGAAATTCATTGTCAATAACAGGACAGACGCATGAAGAACTGACGTCAATTTGTTAAAAAACACATTATTTCCTGTCATTATTTTCTCAGTACCCAGAAAGGTACTGCAAAAGTTCCTGTTGTGGATTTTTGAGGCTTAACACCGTAACTGATACCAAAACCATGTTTTTAACCCTCTAAAAGGTACATGGAGCACCCCATCCTTGTTAAATGAGGGTCCCACATTACAAGTAAATATATGAAAGATAAAATTCATCACAGATTAATCATATCTTCTTAATATATAACATCCAACACTGTTGGCAGGTGAATGTGAAGAGTGATCATCGCAGTAAATTCTCCAATTTAAGCAATTGGAAAGAAGAAGCCTGAAAAAAATCAGGGCTTCAACGGGATTGGAACCCATGACCTCCGCGATACCGGTGCGATGCTCTACCAACTGAGCTATGAAGCCACACATTGGGGCAAGGTCAATTTATTGAGTTCATATTTTCCCGTGCAGTGAAATGATGTGAAGTATATATGAAGTAATTCATATTTGTACTGCGGTTGTAGATGAATGCGAAGAGTGATCATAGCCGTATATTTTCCAATTTAAGCAATTGGAAAGAAGAAGCCTGAAAAAAAATCAGGGCTTCAACGGGATTCGAATCCATGACTTCCGCGATACCGGTGCGATGCTCTACCAACTGAGCTATGAAGCCACACATTGGGAGCAAGGTCAATTTATTGAGTTCATATTTTCCCGTGCAGTGAAATGATGTGAAGTATATATGAAATAATTCATATTTGTACTGCGGTTGTAGATGAATGTGAAGAGTGATCATCGCAGTAAATTTTCCAATTCCGGTGTGTTTCTTTTAGGAGAAAAGAACAGTTGTTATTTACCAAACAGCACCTACACTACTTACAACCTTGTGAAGGAGGCGCACCCAAATCAGCAGTACTCTTGGACCCAGATTCCTAACTATGGCCACCTGGACTGCATGTACGGCAGAGATGCGGTTCATGATGTCTATCCACACATTTTGAAGGCTTTGGATGGGCATGCGCATGATAGTTTGCATCTCGATGATTCTGCTCGCCGTCATGTGTTTAAGGCTGTGAATTCATTAAAGTTTAAGTCAGGTGTGAATAGGCTTGGATAAGTTATGCGTGTCTTCACTCAGACAAGCATTCCCATTATTTAAACACATAAGGGGTTCTGATAATTGTTGCTCCCTGTCAGTCTGAAGACTGTTTTAATATTCTTGACTCTGCTTCCACTAGCTTCCAATGGAAAATCAACAAAGCCTTGCACACCCTTTGGGAGCAGCCCTCTTTAAATTCCCATGTTAAGCATCTTAATTAAATCTCTTTTATATTAATTAGTTTGTGTTATTTTAGTGTTATATTTTCACTTTTTCTGTTTTGTGCCTTAATCCTTAACTATTCATATGTTTATCACACATACTTAAACTATGTCTTGCTCATTTTCTATTAATTGGTATTCTTGTAAACTGACGATGGATGGTGTTTTATCCAAAGCATGTCTTGGTATAAATACAATATGAATTTCAAACACAGGGTGTGGTTTCTGAAAGTACAGTGTATAAATATTCTGAAAGTATAAATATCTTGTGTTGCTAAGAAGGCTTGGGTGATATATTGTTGTTTTCTTTCTTTCTCACTGAATACTCATGCATGCATGTTTATTGAAGCAACACTTGCGCACCGTTTACTTGTTTGATATGTTAGGGTCGACGTGAGAATCAAACTCAGACAAATACTTATTATTAGGTTTGGCATAAGAACATTTCGACATTTAAACTGGGCTTTAGTCAGACATAGGTTTACATGTTGTGTTTTCCTGTTGTTTCAAAAAGGGACAACAGATCAAACTGATTCTTCGAGAGATCATAAAACAGCATGCTTGCCTCTTCCATCCGAGCAAGAACTGACATTCGCGGATTTAGACGACACATCAGTGGACGTGACTGATTTTCCTGATGACTTGGATGAAGATGATGCTGTCTCTCAAGAAGAGGTGTCCAGTGTTTGGGAAGAAATAAATAAACTGACGCCTTTGGGTTCTGTCGTCACATGGCCATCAAAGCCAAATAAGAAAGTTCCAGTAAAAAGAGAACCAAGGTTGAGTAAAAGACTTGTTGAGATTTATATACCATACTGGGGCAGATCTAGGAGGGGTCATATATGGGTTATTAACCAAGCATGAGGTCAAGATGGCTGGATATATAATGGCCAAGTTCTTTTTTTGCATGTTTATGGACCTCGACTCTGTCTTGGTCCATAAACTCGCAAAAAAAGAATGATGCCAATATCCAGCCATTTTGACCTTAAAAGCTTGGTCAATAAAGGATTTATTATTTGGCTTTTGGGGAAATTTTTCTGGTGGGACACAGCGGGCAGTGGTTCATCTTGCTCTCTCACGGAACTAGCCATATAATGAGAGAAATTTTATCATTCTTTAGGGGACCTCCCTCAGCAGTCGTTATCTGTAAACCCCCTTCTCTTAAATCCTGTAACCGCCCAGCATATCAAGTTAGCTGCTTGCGACTGTTACATGAAAATTTGCCAAAATTGCCCAGTGCGCACACCAAAATTACTGTATACAACTCTCAACATTCAGCATTGCCTTATTCAGAGTGTTTTTCACTGGCCCGTGTTCTTTCCTTAGAAATACTTGTCTTTAATTATCGTGGGCGTGCCCTTTGCTTGCCGCATACAACAAAAACGAGCTGTCTGGAATTCCCTTAACATCCCTCTTTAGCTTAACAAAACTGATTTGCGAATCCAGAAACTTTTCGGTTTACAGTTTAAAAACAGAAAGAATTTGACGATACTGACTTGTTACTGCGAAACATGCACATCATTTGGGAAGCATTTTGCAAGTTTGTCCTCAGACTACACGGTCATGAGAGTTGAATTTTACAGCAACATATGACATATTTTTCTGCCCACTATACAAGGCTAAACTAGGTTGTGCTTATAGGTTTTATTAATTACCTTAGTGATGGTCCAAGACGGAACTCACATTATTAGTTCCAAAGCAACCCACACCACTCCTGACTAGCCGGCTGTTGATTTACTGTTTTATCTCTACTGTGTGTCTTGTTCATAGATACGATCAGTCACAAGACGGGCTTGAAGAAGTGATCACTGTTCGTGAAATGATCAATCCCAATGATCCAGTCAAGAATGTGATAATTTCCATGAGTGATCTTCATTTGGATAGTATCTGGTGCCACAAGGAGGAGGAGCGAATTGTAAAATTTATTAACGATTTGACAAAAATCGCAAAGGTAAGAATGAAAAGAGAAGTCAATACTTATCATGGCTGAAAAAAAAAACCAAAAAAAGCTTTTGTTTTTATATGAGCAAGAGTCTTAGCCTAAAGTTGGGTCGGTTGATGAAAATGATGTTCAACTGAGTTGATCATCATTTTGAGCAACAACTTCTTTTCACTCTAGAATTGTTAAGGCTTTATAAAATCCATTTGAAGTTCGCGGTTCGGTTTCGATATTTGATAAGAATTTAGTGCATGTCTTTCAAGCAATGAACTACTTAATATCTAATCCTTGCAGAAGTGGAAGATTTTTTTGCGCACTGAAATCCGGTATCAAGGCCTAAAAATTCCGCTGAATGCGCAGGGATCATCTGTTAACTCACTGACTGTCTTGAGACCGACTTAATGGTAGAAAGCTAAAATTTTATGCGGGGAACTGTCACACTACATTTACCAGTGTTGGTTGTCATAGCAGTATATCGCAGTAGGCGAATTGACAATGTACCGGCTTAAACTCACACTGCTCTGACTTATAACGCCGGAATTTTGGTTCAAAATTACATGTATGTCAAAGAATACAGAAACGCAAGATTAAACTAGGTGATCTGGTTGGTGTTGCGGTAGAAAGGGAAAACGGAGAGAGGAGAATGGGGATGTACCAAATGAGGGAAGACTGTGGGAGGGGACTTTGCACCAACCGATTCCCGCCTCCCTATTCCCTTTCTAGCACCTGCAGGGCATACTCTTAAAGAAATCCGGGAAAATTCCCCGTTAACTAGGGAATTAATGTTTCTTGGCTCTAGGCCTTACAGGATTCCCCGTTATGAAGGTTGTCTCTGCATCTTGATCTTATTAAAGGCATTAGTTCTTAATGTTTTTTTTACAGACTTGTCTCCACACATTAGTCCTCCTTGGAGATACTCTGGAGATGTGGCTGGAAAGAGTTGATGTGACCCCGAAGACTATCAGTGAGCGAATCAAAGAATGGCAATCAAATAAAACATGCCGTGTGCTGTTCGACAGCGTCCGTAAAATGACTGAAGAAGATGACGTCAAGGTGTTTTACCTCCGAGGAAATCATGACCATGAGATGGACCCAGAAACTGTGAAAATATTGATGGGAGAAAAGGTGGAGTTTATTGAAGGCTCTCTCATTTATGTCATCAAAAGCGATGATGGGCAGACGTACAGAATCCGCTTTGCACATGGACATGACTGGGATATTTTCAACACATACTCCTTGGCTCATCCTACGGACCCTCTTGGTGGCAGACCATTTGGGTATTACGTCACACGTGCAGTGGCTACAGCAGATGCACATGAGAGTGAAACAGAAGTGGTACGCTAATGTAACATATTATATGGCTGTGTCTCACAAGGACTGGGAACTATCAAATGCACTAATTTGATTGGCTGAAATTGCAGTCTAGATTTTCTCATCTAGACGGTTACATTTTGCAGAGAAAAAGTTGAAAACTAAAATATAAAAATGCTAAGCAGGGCTGTCATTACGTTTTGATTCACCTGTTATCTTGATCTTCACACCTGTAACAGACCTGTTACTTAATGGTTGAATTCTATCGACAATGGGCAAGTTCACCCGTAATATCAAGGGCCAATCAAGCATACTCAGTCGTAACAGGTGTTACAGGTTATGGTCCTCAATGACAGCCCTGTTGGGTATTTTCTTCTAAAAAATTTCAGACCCAGAAAATATTACATCACAGAAGTGCCAAAAAGCCTGATGACAACCTTGGCCAAGATTCTCTCATACAGACCTCCTGCTCAGTTAGTAAGAGCTAAGACAAAGAAAAAATCTGAGTGCCTGACATGAATTGAACCCATGACCTCCCGAACACCAGGCGTGTGCTCTAGGAGGAGTGTGTTATTAAACACGAACTGTAGATCTGTCCAATCATTCTTACAATAATATGTTTAGATGTTGGGTTATTTTGAGCCAGAAAATCAGAAAAGCAGCCCTCTTTACAGAAACATGTTGGATGTGTTTGAGATTTCTTAGAACTTGCAGCTCTTTCTGAAATGGAGATAAAGGAAATCCGCTGCCATTTGACACTTTCTGGCAGATACAAACCTTACGTGAAATTCCAAAATGCATGAAGACATTGAAAGCTAGCCTGCGAGCAGACTCATGTTAGATCACAAACGAACGCGGTGTAGCCTCTTCACCAGACTCCTTCCTGCCAGA
>JAHPZR010013397.1:62500-67500 GCA_019787425.1 Platygyra sinensis
ATGAAGTTCAAAGTTAGTGCGAACATGAGCTAATTTATACAGTAAGTCCTGTGTCCAGAGCTCTCAAGTTGACTTGTTGGCAAAGAGTGAGATCTGCAAATGGGGCATGTGCAGCTGTTGTTTATGACACTGCAGGCGTCACCCCACTAGGGGGGCCTGGGGGTATGCTCCCCAGGAAATTTTGAAAAATGGAAGTAGCTAAGACGTGTTTTTCTTCATTCTGAGCAGAAATGTCATGCTTTAAAAGTAAGTATTTAGTTCCAAGAATTGGCTGACTGCACAAGAATAAAGTGTTTGAAGCGAGTACAAACCAAACAAATTATGACTAAAAATTATATCATAAAATATAGTTTATTGTGAAGGAACTTCACTAAAGGAGCAAGGAATCTCAAATGCGTGAGAAATATAGTTTCAGCATGAGAGCGTAAATGTTTGTTTGCGTGAGTCTCGCGCTCAATGCGTGAGACTTGAGAGCTCTGTGTGTCCCTGTCCCTTTGTGAAATAAGAAATTTGCTCATTTTGTGGGTAGCAGGTTTTGTAGGGAGAAATTAAGGTGACTGAATTGTGGCTGATCAGTTAGAACTGTATTGTTTTGTCAAGGAAATAAATTTATTTTAGGAGCAAAATGGATAAGGTTGGTGATTGGTCTTCCTGTAAAATACTTGTGCAACAAGATACATGTACAAAGGGGTGGTGAATGGTTCATTCAATCTGAGTTTGTGAGAAGGGGAAATAACATTTTCCTAATTTACAATCTCAAGACATTTTGACTTTCTGAATTGCAAGACCGAGACTTCAATAAGTGATTCAAATGCATGTATCAGACATTAAGAATTTATTATCTTCAGTCATCACTTACAAAAACAAATCAGTCTTTGACCATGCAAAAAAAATTGAGACTGGGATGGGATGCTAGTCCATGGCAGGGTTACCCCCAATATTAGGAGCAGCTGCACCTAAATATCAACTACACTTCGAAATGGGAAAAAATCGAATTTCTTAAAACTTGCCCAGAGTGATGCATTTTTGTGGATTGTATATTTTGGGGTTGCCTATGGAAACTGTCAGTGGAGTTCAGTTGGTTTAAACGACAAATGTTGGCATGTGCATGGAATTTATACCTTATTCTCCTTTATTTTCGCGGGACTTAAATTTTGTGAAAATTTTCTCTGCACATTTCATAGGTCTTTAATTTTGCGGTCGCAGAGAAACATTGTGTGTGCAAGGAATTTAATTTTGGGAAATTGACGATTCAGTGACTTTATTTTTCTTTTTTGCAAAAATTTGTAAGTTAATCAACAATTGAAACAAAAGCAATACACTGTCTGGAATTTCCTGTTGAGGTGATATGTAAAATGGACAATACAACAAGGAACAGGGCAATGATGAAAAGATACAAGACACTTGTAACTACAAACTACAACGAGCCAGGACAGGATGGTCAATTTAACAACTGTACAAAGGATGTATTGGTGGAACTGTGTGAAGATGATTACTCAGATGGTGAAGAAGAACTTAAGGCGAACCTTGACACTGATTAACATCTGAAGTTGATAGATAATAGCTCCTTGTACTAACACCCTGTGTTAAAAATTGTTTAGGACCCTTGAAAACACAAACACATGTCTTGATTTTTCTGTGTCCATTAAATTTCGCAAGATCAAAGTTTGCAGTCGATATTTTTCGTGAGTCTTTAAGTTTGCGAACTTTTTGAAATTGCGAAAATCGTGAATTTAAGAACCCATGAAAATTAAGGAGAATAAGGTAGCAGCTGGCATGCAGGTGGAATGTTAAACATTTTCTTCGTTTAGAGGTTTCCAAATCTGGATCCAGCTTTTTTTGAGGTTTTTCAAGAAGACGACTCTGCTATAAATATAAACATTAGGGTAGATATCGGCTAATATACTTCAAGTTCACACAGTTTGCTTGAATTTGTTAATGGTCATGATTTATTGACTTCAATTCGGAGCAAACAAAAAGGAAAGTTATTGTGTCAAGATGTGGCTTTTAGCTCCTTTTTAACCCGGTAAGATTTCATATCTGAAAACAGGCTCTTGCAATAATGGTTTCGAAGAGATCTCACTAGAAAATGTTTCAAACTAATGAAGCATTTGCTTTTCTTGCAGTAATCGGTTTTGTTATGAGTTCATCGCTACATCAGGATATATTTGTGCTGTTGTAGTAGATGTGTCGATATTGCTGATCAATTCTGTGTTCTGAGAATTACTAGAATTACTTCTGGAAAACAATGCCTTTGACCTAGATCTTGCCTTTCCAATGATGATCTGCTCACTGTTGTTGGGGAGTTTTTTGTTGCATGGCTTCATTCCAGCGTGACTGTCATAGGAAGTGTTCATTTGGTTAGATCTTTGCAGCCAGGCTGCTACCCTGTTTAAATCTTCATCACCTTTTTCAATGAAATTGTTATATAGTTTGGCTGCATTCCGAATTAAGTGGCCACATTTTGGTCTGCAGACCCATTCCAATAAGTTTTGGTTTCGTGATAAAGGAAGCCCATTTGACCCATAACCCTCTGCGAAAATACATGTAAGTCCCACACTTTCTTGTCTAATCCAAAAAGCAAAAATAAATTTTAAAAGGACACTCTTGCTCTGTCAGATGTAAAACCTGCTCTCCAAAATCTACCTGGTCGTTATTGTGGCTCAAGCCTTTGCGATAAATTCCCATGTATTAATTAGTCATGTAGAAAAAGTCTGCCCCTAAATTTGATTGGATTTAGAAATGACATCTGAGTTAATCCAATTGTGCAAATTAAGTGGGCAGAAGTGCAAAAGGGATGGCTTTTATTGCAGGCGATCCCTCTGTAACGTCTTTACTGTCCTTTATTCAAACACCCACAACACAAGTTCCACGCCACGTCCTTTTATACAACCTATCACGTGGTATCACGTGGTATGTCCATATACGGTACAACACTACACCCTCTCCCTCCTCGCTCCCTTTCTTTTTCCCCAATTTCCCCAACCCCCTCATGTGCCTGTTACACAGGCTTAATAAAAATGATAACAATTATCCTCACATGTGGGATATAGTTTTTATCAATTTGGCTCCACTCAGTAATACCAAGCAAACTGCCATTCCCTTTTTTCCAAACCTTGATGAAAAGAATTCAAATGTAACCCCCCACCACCACCACCCCAACAGGGCCTCACTTATACCACTTGTGGTTTAGTACATGGAACTGTCGCTGCTGGGTGACGATAAAACTCTGCTGGTTCGTTTTTAGACAACTTTATTCGTGATTTCACTGTGGACAACATCTCTTTTCACTACTCACGTTTTACAAAACTCAACTCGTCTCATATAGGCTTGTGGACGAGGTCCTTAGCAACGACCTGACCTGTCATTTGTAACATAGCAATGCGACCGGAAATGAAAGTTCAGGAAGCGGGAGGCACAGTAACCACAGCTAATTTAAAAAAGTACATTCATCACTTGTGACTGTTTTAAAATAAAATTATAGCATTTTGATTTTGATCTGACAAAGTGGCTAAGAGCATTTGATTATCTCCTCTGAATTCAGATCTCCAAATTAAAGTACTGGCAGGTTTATTGGTTTTAATAAACCCTTCTCCCTCACTGTCACAGATAGAGTTTTTTATATTTTAAATGGCATCTGTATTTTATTAATTAGTAGTTTATTTTTAATTAACAGTTTGTTTGTGAACATGAGAGGGAAGTACTATTTCAGGGTTGTAGTTTAAGAAACAAATAGTCTCCCCGCTAAGATTTTCATTGAAGCATTCACCATTTTTTGCGAGAGTCCTAGAACGAATTTTGTCCCCAATCTTTCTCAACACCTTGAATACAGCGTTACCAAGCTGCATGTTTACAAGATGGTGGAGAAAGTACACGGAAAGAGAACATGCTAAACATGTGCTCAAAACAAGGTTTTATTCCAATTACTTATTTTAACACATTATACTGGCACCGATACTCAAGGTAGTTGGGAATTTATTCCAAACTTTTCATTTACATGTAGACAGTTTGATATGGTTCAGATATCCAGATATGTCCAGGATTGAATGCTAATGAGATTCAAATTCCTTATGATAAGCATCACAGAGTGTCCTCATTGGTAAAAAGTCACCAAAACACACACAATTCTGTCAAAATAGATATGAAGTAATACCAAAATATCAAATAATCCTGCCAAATATGAAGTACTAATTAGACAATACTTGTGTTCAATCCTGGGCATAAGTGCAGATATCAAATGATTGTACATGTGTAAGCTAAAAACCTTTCGTTGTCCTTTACTGAGTGGCCTACCTGAATCCAGCCGGCAATCACCCCTTTCTCAGCAGCCGACACTTAGCGACAACCCTGCTGTTTTCAACTTACAGTAATTGTGTAGCTTAAATGTTACATTTATGTGTACAATTTTCTTTTTTTTCTCTTTTGTCAGGCCACTTGAGGAAGGGCTGGATTGATGTAGATTAGCAAGTCATTGGGTAAAGAAGATAAGAAAAGAAGGAAGGAAGGAAGGATGCTAAAGCCTGAAATAGTGAAGAGACAGACCAAAATAAGACACAGGGAGACAGATGTATATGACAACAGTAACTGTAACTTGCATTGGCAAGTGAAAGACACCAAAGCAGTTACCTTGGCTGACCCGGTAAATACTGCAAATGGCTGCTGAGTTATACTGTTTCATAGAGAAAGCAGCTGAAACTTCAAGCAATGTCAGAACAGCTGTGACTGTGAACTGCAAGGGTGTGAAAAAGAACCAGAATTTTGAATTTGCATTCATTTGGTGAATAACAACCTGGCCAAGATTCTAGAATAGTTGACAGAAGGATAGCCAGTTGATTCAATCTCGTTCAGCTCGTCCTCTTAGGAGAAATTTTGAAGGGTGATTAATAATGAGAATCAACACATTTGCATTCTTGGTGCAAACAAGCATCTGATAAGTTAGACTTTTGCCATATCCTGTGGGCAAAACTGCCAGAATGTTTATCTCTCCCAATTAAAAGAAT
>JAHPZR010013397.1:70000-75000 GCA_019787425.1 Platygyra sinensis
AATGCTGGGGGGTAACCCTGTGATGGACTAGCATCCCATCCAGGGGGGAGTAGAAATACTCTCAGTCGCTTCATGCTAAGGAAACCGGGATAAACTCCGGCCTGATGGGCCACTTGGCTCGTATGCAGACTTTATCTTTTTACCAAATAAGCAGCAATTATTTTTCATTTCATAGGCACTTTAAAGAATGGAATGACCTACTTGAGTGAGTCATCAAAGCGGGCAACCTTGGAAGTTTTAAGCAGTCTTTATGATCTTTTTTAAAAATCTCGTAATACTTTTTATTGTAAATAATATTTTTTAAATTTAGTTTTTTGAATAATTTTAAATACTAGATTTTTAATGCTTACAGAAAATTTTAGATTCTCTTTAAGGGAGTTTGTCCTATAGGGTCCACCTGCTAAACTCCCCTTTATGGGTATTCTTTGTGTATTTTATCATTATTTTTAATGCGTGGAATAAACTGATCTGTTGTATTATATTGTATTGAATAAATTGTATTGTATTGTATGTGCCAGGTCATAATCAAGAATCTTTTCTGAAGGCCTCATTACACAGTCAACAATGACTGGACAGTGGAGAAGTCTGGACAGACAGTGGACAGACCTGGATGGACAGTGGACAAACCCAAAACATTCAGACCTTTGCCAACCTGAGGTAATTTACACACTCTTTGTAACTCTGTTTGTCAGATATCCTGATCGAATTTCAGGCAAGGGAAAGTCAGCTTGGTCAATTCTTACTCATCATTGCTCATTACTTTGGAAAACCTTACTATTGATTCTTATAAAATAAAATCATGCTTTACATGTACTACAAGTAAAAAAATTGACAAGAATTCAAGGCTTTCCATTCAAGTGGAGCTCTGAGAATCAAGGACAATATTATGCAAGGACAATATTAAGCCTGAGGAGGGGTGGGGGCACCCCAGGCATACATGTACATGTGTGTAGGGCATTTGACCTCTATTGCCTTCACCCCCCTTGGGAATTTGACTAAGAATCTGGGTCCCAGGGTGGGGACATTTACATTTTTTGCTTGGAGGAACGGGACCAAGGCACATCACTACATGTGCTCATCTGTGCGCAGACCATCTTGTAATTGAAATAGCACGGCTAAAGCCCTGAAAAACGGCTGTTTTTATAAAGGTAAGTATTTGTTTTATATTTATACAGAAATACTACTTCTCACTACTCATTTTCAATATAAATTGATGTAACACCTTACAATCATTGTGGGGATTGTTTGGATTGTTGTTAATACCAACTCGCTTTTCGTCTGAAAATCAAGTATTGGAAGGTGGGAGATATTGATCTGAGTTGACCAAATTTTGGGGCCCCACGGTGGGGAATTTGACCAAAAATTCTTCAGAAAAATCAAATGCCCCACATATGACCAGAGTCTCCCCGGCCCCATCCCCCTCAGGCTCACTGATAGATGCATTACGCTTCTCTAGTTGCATTTACTGTAATTTTAGAAACTCAAGACTTTGTAAGCTTTTAAGTCTGTTAAATTACAAGACCTTGGAATCTAATGTGCAATCATGTATTTATTCCCTCTTACATGTAAAGGGCTTATGTATGTTTAAATTTACAAGGTACTTCACACGTTTTCTGCCACTGTTACCAAGTCTCTCCTGTTTTCCAGGTGGTGCTTGCTCACCCAACATTCACTCACTCTCTAAAATACACCTGAATCAGAGGCTAATGATTAGAAGAAAATGCAAGGAGCCCTTAAAAAAACAGCTATGCCAAATTCCAAATTAGCAAGCTAGGGTAGAGTTGATATAATTATATAGTATGGGTTTGTAAGCTTTACACTTGTCTTCATATGAATTGTGGAGGTACGTGATGCACAGACTCACCAGCTCAAGGCAGTAAATAAAACTACAGTTAATTAGTTAGATGTAATCAACTGAATGAAATTAAATATTAATTAATTTAATCTATTTTATCTAATGGCTTCTAATTCCCATGTCAGTAAAACAAGCTGAAAAATTTACCCAATCAACTGTTAATTTAAAACATCTAATATCTTTCTCGCTTTCTAAAGCTTATTTAGATTGGATTCCACAATAAGTTATCATTTAAATTGCATGTTTCAATTGTTACAGGATGCTAGAGTACAGCAGATCAGAGCTCATCAAAAGACAGCATGGACTTCGAGGTACAAGAAAATGGGTAGCAGACCAGACACAAAGGAGGATGCTTAAAGATTGGCGCTACAGCAAAATGAATTTCAGAGCTGGAAAGAGCATGTTTTAAATAACCAGGACACCAATTTTCAGACCAATGCCGTATAAGGTTGAGATTTAATGACGATTTGAATATTGCAAAAATTAGAAGGTTTTGTATGGACGCGAGGAAGCTTTGCCCTCCAGAAACCTTTTCTGTTATTAATCACTACCAAAAGAAGCTGCTGGCATATAACCATTGGAGATAGAAAGAGGGGTAAAATATTAGGAAAAATGGAAATTTCTAGGCCCTCTTACCGAAAGGCAAAGATTTTATGGCAGCTTGAAAACTTGCAAAATTACAAGGATTTGTATGGAAAACCACTGGAGCGTGACTGGAGGCAAAGCGACTTCTTCTCATACAAATCCTTCTAATTTTTAACGTCCATAAAAATTCCCCCTTAAAAGATATAAACCTGAAAATTTGCATGTAAGCTTATTTGGAACTGTTCTTTCCATTTCTGATAACATTATGCATTACCAATGATTAATCAGTGTGTTCTTGAAAAACACGTCACGTGACCAACTGTTGCAAAAGGCCTATTACGATAATTGGCCAGCTTTCTACACAATTTTAAAATTCTTGACATTTTTGTCCAGGACTCACACATCTAAGTAATGGATGAAAAACACTGCTTAAGTCCTAGGAATCCTATGCTGAACCTTCAACCCTAACTCAAAAGGAACAAACAAGTGCAAGAGTAATATTTACTGTTTAGTATTAAAATCAGCCAAATGGAAAGGACTTAATGATTACCGGTTTATAACTGGTTCATTGATTGGAGGAAGAAGACGCTACTGCAGCATGCAGTTCTCTGTAGAATATGCATTCCAAAAATTTGCTATGAAAGAGATGGTGGCTGGTCAACGTAAAGTGTGTTATTATCACACAATATATTCCCATATGATGCAGATGGCAGTGTTGAACTACTTCCTGCTAGCCCTTTTTGCCAGGTGATTACTATGAAGACTAGCACCTAAGCAGTCAAAACATTGCAATTTACATCCTAAGGGATTACATCATGAAACAAATAACATTTTCACTAACTTATTTCGAATTGCATACTGCAATGAAAACTACATACAGTAACAGAGACCTCTGATGCCAGTCGATGACCTGGTTAACCCAATGCAGTGTACAACTACGGAGGTTTTTTTTCAGGAAAGGCACTTGTTTGAACAATGATGGCACACACATCTGCATTTAATAGTACTATTATCTGACTCAGTGCTAATCCTTGCATCGGTTTGTGGCTTGTGCAGTTTCTGTACTTTGTCAAATTTTGGTGCATGATACAGGGCAAAAGTCAGTAGTAGCCTGTAAATAGTGTCAACGGCAGTCCCTTAATTCTACACTGAAGTGCTGGTAGTTTTTTTTTCTTTGTGAAAACATATCCTTTATTGATGCATAAATCAAGAAGCACTGGCAAGTGTCAGGCATAAGTGTTTACTTGGTTTGTTGAGGTCGTGATAAGTCAATAATGCCATGTGTAAGTAGTTGTTGGTATCAGATGTCGAGTAGTCTCAATCCATATATTTGATGTTGGTCAATATTTGTGTTGGGTCTGTTCGAAGTTAAAGTTTGTTGGTTGTGTTTTTGAGGTTGTAAATAAGTCATCTGTAAGGTGTAGAGTTGTCAGAGTACATGTATTTGATGTTGAGTAGCTTCAGTACGGCTAGTACTCCAACTGTTGTTTTCATGTTTGTTTTTCTGTTTGAAGTTCAAGTTTCTTGATTTTGTTTTTGAGGTTGTAAATAAGTCATCTGTAAGGTGTAAAGTTGTCAGAGTTTTAGATGTTGTGTTGGTTTTACCAACTCCATCTTTAGTTAGTCACTTACTCATGGTTGTGTTGGTTCTGTTTCAAGTTATTTATTAAATTAAGTTTGTTGGTTGGTTTGTTCAGGTCATGAAAAAGTAACTTGTTGGGTGAAAGAAAAGTAATTGTTTGTATCAGTAGAGAGCTGTTTGTCATTTTTTGTAAGTCAGAAAAGTGAGAGGTCACCAGGTTGACTTGCTCCAAACCAATGCAAGATGTTTGCCAAGAGTCTGTTATTAATTAAAAATCTAGTTGATTAGACTATCAAGCTAAAGAAATAATCAACTAACCTGAACAGGGGTTGTGGAACAACAGCTGGGTGAAAAACCTCCCCGTACGTCCACTTGCCCCTAGGAGGAAAACCCCGGGCCAGCTGTACCCCACGTTCAAAGGCCTCCCGGGCTGGGCCAAATAAATATACATGTACCTTAAAACTACTACTTAACTAATAAATCATCTTGTTGTCTTGTCTTGGAAGCCAATCTTTAAGCATCCTCCTTTGTGTGTGGTCTGTTGCCCAATGAAGTTTCTTGTCTCTCTAAGTCCATGCTGTCTTGTGATGAATTCTGCTATAGGTCTAGCATCCTGTGACAATTGAAACATGCAATTTAAATGATAAGTTGTTGTGGAATCCATTAGACAGCGAGAAAGATATTAGATATTTTTAATTAACAGTTAATTGGGTATATTTTTCAGCTTGTTTTTACTATGACACAGGAATTAGAAGCCATTAGATAATTAAATATAAATCAATTTCTATTTAATTCGCCTACATCTAGCTGTTAATTAACTGTAGTTTGTAGTAGTTGACTGCCTTGAGCTGGTGAGTCTGTGCATCACGAAGCTCTACAATTCATCTGCAGACATGTATAAAGCTTACTAACCCATGTTATATTATTGAAGGCCTTCGTGCAAAAAGGACGTATATCGGGTTTTGGCCGATTTTCATT
>JAHPZR010013397.1:80000-82500 GCA_019787425.1 Platygyra sinensis
AAAGATATTTTAATCCACAGTCACAGTATTTTTTACAGGAACTGGTAGGATTGTGGTGTCTATCTGGTACATGATCTTCTCAAAACAGATGGGAATTTTCTTTCTTACTCAGAATTTATGCAAAAATATGATCTTAGATGCAACTTTCTCATCTACTTTCAAGTAGTTTCTGCTATTCCTAGACACTTTGTAGAAAGTGCGAGGGCTACCCCCATGGACAGATGAGATATGCTGTTAAATAGCATGTTTCAGTTTTCCCCAGAGATCTCTTTAAATTTAACCAAAATGAAAAAAAGGGACTATTAGCGGCTCCTCATAAACAAAGAACCAATTGAGCTGAAGGCTCTTTCTAAATGTGAAAGAGACCTGCAAATTGATCAAGCATCTCTGAAAACTTTTTTTTGTCGTGTGACATGTGTTTGTAAAGATAACAAACTTAGGGAATTTTATTTCAAACTTTTACATAGAATAGTAGTCACCAAGAAGAAGTTATTCCTCTTTGGAAAGGCGGAGGACGCAAAGTGTCCATATTGTGAAATGAATGATTCCATAATTCACACTTTCCATAGCTGTAATTGGAGCCAATTATTCTTTTTAGAGGTAATAAAATGGTTCAACAAAGAAAATGTCACCCCCATCGGTCTTTCACCAACTGAATTAATTTTTGGTATGCAAGCTGACACTTCAAGCAAGGAATCAAACATTATCAGAAAGTTAGACTTCACCTTTTTATATGCCAAATATTATTTGTACAATCAGAAATTAACGCATGTTGAGATATCAATAAATGAATTTATAGCTAATCTTAAGCATAAATATATTTTTGAAAAACTTTCTGAGTAGCCGAAGCAACGATGTTAATAGGAATGAAAGGCACTAGTTACAGAGTCAACAATTATACATATCAACTTAGTTATTTATCTTCCCCTTTTATCTCTCTTTCCCCTATTTTTTTTCTTTTGTTTTCCCTCTACAGTTGACGTTCTTTTGTACAATCCAGTTTTAGCGTAATCTTCTCCTTGTTTTTAGCTGCAATTAATATCTCCATGAATTTAAAGCCGATTTTAGTGTAACTCTTAAACAACTTTTCTATAATTAATAGCCGTGTAAATAGGAGGATAAGGTAGAAGTTATAGTTCCAGTTAATGGTACGTGTTAATTTTGTTATGTTTTATTTTTTTGTATTGCAAGGATGTAAATAGTTTATTGTAAATTGAGTATTGTAATGTAAATGGTGCAAATAATGTAATTTTGTGAAGTAAGTAAATAAATAAATAAATAAAAAAATTAAAAAAAAATACTTTTTGCTCAACAGAGGGCACGTGTTAGATGTAAGAATTTGAATTTCCCGCTGTATAAATTACAAAAAGCGCAACACAATATAATTCAACCAAGTTTAGAGCTGTCTTAGGCACTAGCGACAGAAAAAAAACTAGTGGAAAAATTAGTCACTAAACAGCAGCTTTTGGTTTTAAGCTTAAGATTACCTTAAGAGTAATTTGCCATGTTGTTGACAGTCAGTGAGTGCCATCAAACGCGGTCTTCACTTCAGCGTTCTGTAGCTGTCACAGCCATTTTCTGTGTCCCCAAATCCAACCAAACGAGAAAAGACATGGTTTAAAATGAAGCTGATACAATAGGTACCATATTAATCGAGATTTTGGCACCAAAATAAGTTAATAAGCTTCTCAAAAGTGCGAGCTCCGTCGCCATGTTTGGATTCTCTTTCGTTACCAGTGTCTTCCGCGTGAAGGGAACGAATGACGTCACGAAAGCCTTACACGGGAACCAGGGGCCTGTTTCTCGAAAGACCCAGTAATCACATTTTGAAATCAAACTCTCAAGAAAAGTAGGGTGTGTTCTGACTTCTAATGAAGTCCATATTGTTTCTTTAGCTGATAACTTTACTCTGCAGTTTTCAAACTTTTTGAAACTCCCATCTTGAATGGAAAACAAACCAGCTTAACGGGCCCGGTAATTACCGCGCGGGAGCTTCGAGAAACGGGCCCCAGGAACTCACGCGGGATCACGTTATTCATGTACTCCTGATTGCGCATCCCTACTGCGCACGATTTTTGCGTCATTAGCGCGCGCACATGAGTGCGTGTGCGTACAAAACGTAGGAGACTTCCCTCAACTAAGCTCGATAGCGAGATTTTGTTCCTTTTCTCTTAAACGAGCACAGTGACCCCACTTTTTATTTCATAAATTCAATGAGAACAATATCCTCAATAACTGAGACAAAAATTGGCAGAAACCTATGGCTACCTTTTTGGCAAATGGAATAAATGCTGCAGATAGAGACGTAACGGGCCCAACAGAGCAAGTCCAAATTATGTTTCCTTAACGGATAAAATTGCAGGGTATTTGAAGACATTTTCTGGGACGTAGATGAATAAAAAATCAAAGAAAGTCGAACTCTGTGTGATATAACACGCCGCAATGGAAAATAATCGAGCTTATTATAAGGCAAGGTAAATCCGAGCGTTCTGATTGGTTC
>JAHPZR010013398.1:0-2500 GCA_019787425.1 Platygyra sinensis
AGTATACAAATGACCTGTTATTTGACATGAATAATATTGAGTCCTTCAATATTATGAAACGAAAGGGATTAGTATCAAATTTTTTGATATGGACTGGTTTAAGGAAATCAGTGCCACTGCATTTACGAGAGCAAAAGTCTAACTCTAATGTGATTTTTGATGTAGGAAATTATAGGTGTCGTCATTATTATAGCATTCTGATAAAGTTTATATACGAGAGGCCAAAGAAATGGCTCATGTTAGCGGATAAGTTTAATTTAACAGAAGAACAACTCTCCAAAACATACCTGCTACCTCTACATGTTGCGTCCGAGCCTTATTTTCGTTCCTTTCAGTATAAGGTGTTAAATTGCATTTTATTTACGAACGATCTTCTTTTCAAAATAGGATATATCGCCAGCCCTAATTGTACATTTTGCAAAGAAGCTCTTGAGACTATTCAGCATTTCTTGTTTTATTGCGCTGTTTCGCAAGCCTTTTGGAATGATGTAATTTATAACATTCTGAGTAAATTGAGTAGTTGTGGATACCTATTATTAAGTGATGTCATCGTTGGTTTTCTGATGGAGGAGATGGGTCTGGAAAACTATGTCCTACTTTTAGGAAAAATTTATTTATGGGATTGTAGACGTAATGACAATAAGCCATCAATTACACATTTCATCCAAATTTTAAAAAACAAGTATGACACGGAAAAGCTTATTGCCCAAAAACAAAATAAGTATCAATCTTTTAAAAACAAATGGCATCTTTATGAAAGACACTTTTTGTATCTTTAATGTTGAAACTGTAAAAATAATTGTATAACCCTTTACCTTACAGTTGCCATTGTTTTTTTTTTTTTTCTCCTTTCCCATAGACTTATATATGGTGTATCACTTTTAACCTTTTGTTTCTATTCCCAATACAGTATATGTTTTCGTTAAAAACTGAAAATTATGGGTAACTTTCGTAAAGTAAATATGATAACGTAGTCTGCTCGTGTTAAATTCGAAATAATATAATTTAAATTGCGGTATTATTGTAACTATTAAGATGTGAATTTGTCTTTGTTAGTACTATATATTTATATATATATTTTTTGTAATAATATTATTCTTGTATTTGTTCCGAATAACAATAAATGACTCATTACAAAAAAAAAAAAAAAAAAAAAAAACTCTAGATAGACTGAGATTTCATGTTTTTGAGCGAGAAGTTTTAAACCAGATTCTATGCTCGCTAGGATTACCAACAATGTGTTCATTGTACTATACTTTTTGAAACACCTGGGAGTGTTTCCCCTGTATCCTTTCTACATACAGTAGATGCCATCTGATTCAACCAAGTTGACCGTGCATTGCAGGATGAACGGCTAAAGCTTCTGAGCAGCATTTCGGGTTTGTACTTTGTTGTTTCAGTTATGGGAAAAACTCCAAACCAGAAAGTCTGCTTAGCAAGACCTTAACTTAATATGATTTTTACACTTACATCATACTGACACATACAATGTAGCTTACTAGTTTAACAGAATTCTGTTGTACGGTTTCCATCATTTAATATGTGGTCCTCTACTGTCCAGTTGACCCCTGGGTGTACTTAACAAAATTTAATACGGGGATGCTCCATCCCGAGGTCCAACCCCTTACCCTTTTATATACCATTTTGGCAGAAAAGGTACCCCTTTTATATAGTTTTTATTGAAAAAAGGTACCCCTTCCACATACCTACTTTTGAAAGTCTTGTTCTCATTTTCATGTAGTACTTAATAAATAAGCTGATACAGCCATAAGGGGCGTCTATTCGAAATAATATAATTAAAGGCCCTTTTAAATACCCAAATGACCGATTTCCCTACCCTTTTATATACCTCAACTTGTGAAATCCCTACCCTTTTATATACCTGAAATATAGGGAGTACCCCCTCCCCCCTCCCCGGGCCAGGTGACAGAGGAATCGACATCTTAAGGCCACATTTTAGATATCACAATATTTTAACCTTAATAGTCTTTCTTCCCGGCCTACGAATAGCGTACTAGAAAGTGGTGTTTTGATACAGATCTTGCTACTTATCGGGTAGTTAAATAATTCTTACTTTTCGTTAAATCCCCCTTGTACTAGGAGAGATCCAAGCCAAATTATCTGCTCGAAGGGAAGACAAAGGATGTGACTTATCTTGTACGAAGGTCAGAGTATCCTTGTTGTAAACTTTTAACCTAAGGTAGATGACAAGTTTACCTAGATTCATCTTTTGTTAGAACAAGGAGTGCTAAGGCCTACGAGGGGGAACTCTGGTTGGTGTTTCATATTTTTAGCCAGAATTTTTAAACCAGATTGTATGCTCCCTGGGATAATTTACTAGTAATGTGTTTATTATACGGCACTTTTTGAAACATTAGGGAGTGTTTCCCCTGTATACTTTCTACTTACCGTAGATGCCATCTGATTCTACCAGATTGACCGTGCATTGAAGGAAGGACGGCAGAAGCTTGTGAGCAGCATTTCTGACTTAGAGTTTTTG
>JAHPZR010013398.1:7500-18491 GCA_019787425.1 Platygyra sinensis
TATGAAGAATTCTGCAGATCTCGGAGGGTGTTATACACCTCGGCCTTCGGCCTCTGTGGATAACACCCTCCTTGATCTGCAGCATTCTTCATATCCTAATCAGCCTCATTCAATAATTGCTAAATATTTTAACCTCAATAGTCTTTCGTCTTATGTTTTGATACAGATCTTGCTACTAATCTGGTAGTTAAATAATTCAGCCCTTTCTTACTTTTCGTTAAATCTTCCATTTACTAGGAGAGATCCATGCCAAGATATCTGCTGAAAGGGAAGACAAAGGATGTGACTTATTTTGTAAGACGGTCGTGGTTAAAGGAGAGTTTCTTTGTTGTGTACTGTTAACCTAAGGTAGATGGCAAGTTTACCTAGATTCATCTTTTGTTAGAACAAGGTGGGCTAAAGTCTGCAAGGGGGAACTCTAGTTGGGTATTTCATGTTTTGAGCCAGAAGGTTTAAACCAGATTGCACTCAATATGTTCATTATACGACACTTTTTGAAACATTATGGAGTGTTTCCCCTGTATACTTTCTACTTACAGTAGATGCCTCTGATTCAACTACATTGACCGAGCATTAAAGGAAGGACGGCTATAACTTGTGAGCAGCATTTCTGGCTTAGAGTTTCTTGTTTTATGCGAGAAACTCCAAACCGGAATTCAACATAATGTGACCTTTACACTTTCATCATACTGACAGACGCTGATGTAGCTTACTAGCAGTATCTTTCCCAAAGTTATCAATGGAAAATATAACAATGAATAGGTCAACAAATTTCTGTTGCTGTCATTTAGTATTTGGTCTTGTTGCATGTGTATAGCTGAAAAAGCAATCAACATTAAAAGGCCACATTTTAGATGCTGTATGCAGTAGTATCGTTCCTAATATTCTAACCTTCGAGCAAGTATTTTGGCTTTGAATCCCTCATTTAATACCAGAGTTCCAAGGGAAATTATCTGCTCGAAGGAAGACAAAGGATGTGACTTATTTTGTACCCACGACCCTGGTGTTTGCTCTGTACTGTTTACTTAAAGCAGATGACAGGTTTATCTGGATTCATCTTTTGTAAGAAGAAGAAAGCCTGAAACCAGCGTTGAGGTAGGTATTTCATGTTTTGAATGAAAAGTTATTAACCATACTCTACGCTCGCTAGGATTACCAGCAATATGATCGTTATTCGACACTTTAAGAAGCCTGGAGAGTATATTCGCTGTATATTTCCTACTTACGGTACATGCCCTCTTATTCAACCAGATTGACCGTGCACTGCAGAAAGGACGCCTATAGCTTGTGAGCAGGATTTCAGGTCTAAATACCACGAGGAGGAATTCTTGGTAGATATTTCATGTTTTGAGCGAAACGTTTCAAACCAGACTCTATGCTCGCTAGGATTACCAGCAATGTGATCATTATTCGTTACTTTTTCGAACTTTAGGGAGTGTTTTCGCTGTGTAGTTTCTACTACGGTAGATGCCCTCTGATTCAACTACATCGACCGTCCATTGCAGGAAGGAGGGCTATAGGTTGTGAGGATTTGGAATTTGTTGTTTTATGCGAGAAAATCCAAACCAGAAAGTCTGCTTAGCAGGACCTTAATAGCTTACAATGCACTTAAAAGTTGTGTTTTGCTTCAGATCTTACCACTAATCGGATAGTTAAATAATTCAGCTAGTGTTAACTTTTGGTTGGCAAAGGTTGAAGCAAGCGGCCTTCAAACAAGTATTTTGGCTTTGAATCCCCCATTTAATGGGAGAGTTCCAAGCCAAATTATCTGCTCGAAGGGAAGACAAAGGATGTGACTTATTTTGTATGACTGTGGTGGGAAAAGTAGAGGGTCTTTGCCGGCTCTGTACTGTTTGTTATTTCTAAGAGGTTAACTTTAGTTTTAGAACTAAAACTTGGAAATTAAGATGTTGGTCTTTGTCAGTTCTCACAGAAGCATAAGATGGGTCACACTTTCCTAAGAGTTGGCCATGGATTATAAAAACTTCACCAAGTTATTTTTCTCTCTTTGCAGTGTCTTTTCGACTTCGAAAACTAGATAATTATTTAGCTACTCGCGAAGACCATTAACACCATAACTAGTCTTACTGTGGGGAAATAAAAGAAAACGAGAAAGGGAATCACTACGAATGGTTTGGATCAGAGATTCCAAAACTGAGTCAACAAAAGAGAGGCCTGTACCCCTGGTTTTCACTGACTATTTTTTTTTTACAAATTTGCACCAGTATGTTGCTGCCACTTTTACCAAGGACAGCAGTAGTTAACATGAACCTTGACTTGGTAAAGAGGCGTAAGATGTTTGGAAACGTCTTTCAGACCATATTAGAAGCATATACAACAAGTCAAAGTATGGTCGTACTAACTTCAATTACAAAGAATGGCTTGGAAAACGCATAGTCAGGAACAGGATATCGGCGATCTTGTACTTTTGAAAGATGATCAAAGTAACTCCGTTTTCAGCAGAACTGGGAGTTTAAAAACGTTGCTTTAATGATAATTGTTTATCATTGGGTGCGTGCAAGTGAACCCTAAGTTTTGTACGGCTCTGCCGGCAAAACGATTGAACTCAAACAGCCTTATATTTAGGAGTGACAGATTCATTAGCATAAATGCTGTTTCGAATTTGCCATGAGCGCTGAATAAAGGCACTGACAACGCATTTGCACAGGGTCAGCCTCGACCTGAAAAAGATATTCATGAATATCGGCCGGAAGGTGACACAAATTTGAAAATTAAACAATACACAGAGCTGTAAACAGGTCATCTCGCTGGAATTTGTAAATATTTTACTTTAGGTCGAGGCTAACCCTGTACAAATGCGTTGTCAGTGCTTTTATTCAGCAGTCATGGCGAATTCGAAACTGGACTATTCTACTGATACAAGCTGTACATGAAGTTAAAGAGGGCTGAACATTTGCTCTGCATTCAAGTGCCCCATGTGTCTTGCTTAGCTCAGTATAAGTTGTTCGATCTGTTTTATCGACTCTCGTTTTGACTGGCTAAGTTGCAAAATAGATGTCAAAAGCCCTGCCCTTAGTGGATACCCTTAAGCGTTGAGAAATAGTTAACTTAAACAAATTTCATTCGGTAACCAACCACCTCTATAAAAAAAGTTGCTTACAAATTTAAAAGGGATTTAGAAACTCAAACAGTATTGATTTGTAGAGAGCTGGGAACACAAGACTGAAAATTTTGCTTTCATAGGAGAAGGGCTTTGTAAACAATATTGCGATGGAAAGTAATGTTTTCTTATTGAGTTGTCGAGGCAGACCATGTTTTAAGTTCAAGAAATGTTTATACTTAAGCAATGGACCACAAGTTTCTATGGTTGATAGGCTGATAAACCACGCGGGATGTTGATAGAACACGAGAACATGATTTGTAAATCACAAGCCGCAGGCGAGTGATTTAGGAATTCTTCGAGTGTTCTACCTACATCCCAAGTGGTGCATCAGCCTATAAACCATAGAAACTTGTGGTCTATTGATTTTATATAATAATTCAGAAGACGCGCGATTTTTCCGTGGGTTTACCGGCACAATAAACCATAGCTGATCGACCAATCAGAGCGCGCGCATTGATTTGGTTATTACATAAAAGTATTTAACTGTTCGTCAGCTCTCTCTCATAAATAGATGGTTCAATGAGATAATTAACAAGTAATTATTAAATAAAGTATACTGTGTATTAGGGGTGGTAACCCTGCGATGGACCAACATCCTTTCCAGGGAGGAGTAAAAATACCCCTAGTCGTTTAATGCTACTGAAACAGCTAAACAGTAGCCAACTCTAAGAGTTCAGTTCATCACTGTATGGTGAATCCCCGTGTTATTTCGCCAGTATGCTACGTAAAGATCATAGATCGTCATAGACAGGGAGGCAGTATGACCGAGTGGATAGAGCGCTTGAGTTGAAATCCGTAGGTACGGTCGCGCGTTCAAATTCCATTCTGACCGCTAGCTGATGTTGTTCGCGGTAGCCCCCGAGTTTAACTTCTCGGCTACGCTTGTAAATAGCCAACTGGTCTGCCCCCGCCAGCTGGAATTCTTAACCTAGCCTAGTTATGTATATTTGACTATTTATTTGTCACTGTTTGTTATTATTGGTCCCGAAAAACCACAATGGGGAGTGATCAATTGCGTATACATTTTTTTTTTTCAGAGAAAGTAAATCTGCCAAAAACGTTTGTGAAAAAGTAACTGTTTACAAGACTAGTGTAGCAACTTGACAGATGTTGCCGACTATAAAGATCGGGTCCATATTCAAGCCTGGAACTTCGCTCCCAGGGCTGGGTTGTTCGACAATCGGTTAACGCTAACCCAGGATTAAAAGTTAACCAGAGTAGTAGTTTTTCTTGTCTAAAAATTGTTTTTACTACATACGTTTTCTGTAGGACAAACAATATAAACAGACAACCTCACCGAAAAGTTACAAAACTGAAAATCAAAATTCTCGCTAACCCTGGGTTAGCTCAATCGGGCTTTGAACAACCCGGCCCTGGGCCCTGTCTCAGGAAAAAAGCGAAAGGCATTGGTAAAGAGCTGGTACAAACGCTTCTCTACAGTTGCCAGGGTCTATCTAATGATGAACGGACAACCACTGATAGTGAGCTTGATTGACAGCTCACATGCTCGCGGCAGTGATTGTGTGGCAGGGGTTTGCAGAACGCAGAATGCACTGTTTGCTTGCGGTTAGCTTGTATTTGTTTGTTAAGGACATTGTATATCGCCTTGTCCGACAAATAAACGCTAACCGCAAACCCGGCGAAACCGCAAGCAAACAGCGCATTCGGCGTTCTTCAAAATACCCCTGCCGGTCATTGTGCACCTTGCGTACACGTGTATGGATGGGGGCTGTAAATAGAGAAAACACGCGATAGTACTTCATTACACGTTTCCTAGCAGAGGAAGCTTCACACGCTGTCTCAGTTTACGGGTTTTCACTCAGGGTTAATTCAGTTGATGAAATGTTAAGGGCCAGTCTGGCAAAAAATATCTCAGTGACTCACTGACGTTATCCTGCCAACACAGATCCTACATGTAAACAGGAATTCAAAACAATTTTCTCGCCATTCTTGTAAACCATTCTATTCCCACTAATGTTTACAAGATTGATTCAAAATACTGGTTTTCGGCAAATGAGAAGTATTCTATCACGGCCGTTCATTGGGCACACAGCTTCATTTGAAACGATATCCTTTGCATCAGGCGAAAAGAAAGCTCCTTGGTCATTAAGTTATTTACTATTGATATTCCGGAGCTTCGACAACTATCAGTAGTTACGCGCACGTCACAAGGCTGTTTTAATTTGGCCGCGTTGAGATGGCTGCCAATAGACCTCCAAAAAGTGAAAAATCATTTTTTGTTTTTGTGCATCCTTCAAGTGCTACTATGATCAAAAAATTCACTTCTCTTTTTCCTTCAGATTTTAAAAGCGTGTTTGTTTGATACCTCACGGGCAAAATCTGCTGCTTATTTGAAAGGCCTTTTAAAATAGAGAAGAACGGCATTTCTTAGATCAGTGATGACGACACACCACTTGCAACTGGTAAAATACTGAATAAACGATATCTCTGGAAATATTGAAGCAGTGATCTTGAAACTTGGCACCACAAATGTTCATCACAAAAGAAACAAATGACACCCTTGATGTTGTTGCCATAACAACAGTTTTGAACTGGTGCTGTCTTAATAAAAACTGAAATCGCCCAGGTTTTGTCTTAAACTAAGAACCATCTATCCCACACAATCTATTGATGGCAGATAAGACAATATGGAAACAATGTCTGTTACAAGAAGGACCCTTTGTCTCAATTTAGAGGTTGCAAATGGGGATATTTGGTTTTTGGACAGAAAGAGACTGGAGCCGAAAGAGTTGCTATGGCAACAGCACTAAGGGTGTCATTTTGTTTTCTTTGTGATGCACATTTGTGGTGCCAAGTTTCAAGAACACTGCTTCAATATTTCCAATCCTTACTCTAGAAGGGGCCGGGGAAAGTCGGCCGGAACTTTGTGACAATCTAACTTTGCGAAATAACGCTGGCCCCTAGTCTGCAGGCCAAGTTTTAGCCGATTCTAAAATGTCAAGATTATCCCCACTCTGGAAGGGACGCCCAAGCGATCCCCTACCGGAAAGTCGGCGACATATCAAAGTCTTTCCATACAAAGTTGAACATTTGTTTTCTAGTAGTCATACATGCAGTAGCTTACGAAGTAAGTTAATACCCATGACCAAACGAACCAGTTCAAATTTGATTCAAAATGGCGGACGAAGTCAAACGTAAGTCGGCCGTAACTTTGTGACAATTAAACTTTGCGACATAGCGCTTGCAAATGACTCGCAGGCATGCCCCGAGTCTGCAGGCCAAGTTTTAGGCGATTTTAAAATGTCAAGATAATCCCTACTCTTGAAGGGACGCCTGGGCGATCCCCCGTAACAAAAGGCTATTGTTTGGCACATTGGTGTAGCGCGCAATTTTCCTGGAGTTTCTACCGAAGAGAAGCATGCTGGGGCCTGCTTCTCGACAACCCCGGAAAATATTACTGCTATTTTCGTCTCCTGTAGTTTCGAAAAGTTGCTTTAGCTGTCCACGCATCGCGTGAGTAACCTCTTCGGAAAGACTGGGTACCATGTCTGAAAATTACCTTAGTTAGGGGAACCTATATGGGGGATTCACTCTCTTGCCTTGATAATCTCTTGGTTTAGTGTATAATATCATTGTAATGGTTGTAGGTAGTTATATAAAACATTTTTTTTTATCTTTAACCGTCTTAATAATGGAAAATGGACACCACGGGATAATAAAGTTTTTATTATTGTTTTAATACATTATGTTTCATTTCCCAAAGCTCTTCACTTTACCGACCCCTCCCCTCACGCATTGCATTTGAACCCTTGCGCCCTCTCTCCCTTTAAGTCAAAGAATGAGAGCTGTAGATGTCAACACAATGCCTTGCAAACCTAATACATTAGCCAATTAGGTGTAACGAAAATCATACCTTGGCAAAATTTGTGTCAACAGCATTGTGTCGCTAGCGTAGGCGGCAGAGCCGGGGGTGGGTGAGCAAACGAAAACTCGGGGGAACTCAGCACCTCCCGCGTTTCGTTGCGGAAAATCTTCCTAGCGCTGTATAAAAGTGGTCTGACAAAATATTCCGTTTCGTGATTTTCGCGACGTACGTCAGGTTACCATTATAAGAACTATTTGCTAAGCTCTCAACTCCTGTCACCAAAACGTCTCTAGGAGAGGTCCACAAACTGCTATGGTTGCAATTGACATATTGTGGCTGGCATCGGTGACTTCTGGAGGCACATTTTCTGAGCTATGAGGACTAAAAGCCTATCTTAGAAGCACCATGCTGCATTTTCCTAAGTCTGTCATGGCACATTGAACACTGCAGCCATCACAAAGACGTTTTTTTTTGTGCAAACGAGCAACGGAATACATTTTCAGAAATACGAGTATAGCAGTAAGCGCTTGAGCTTCCCAGCCCCCCTCCCCACCCCTCACCTATGTTTCAAAAGTAAAAATGCTCCGTCGCCTCTGAACTGCGCGTTTACAAGGCTTTTGTGTGTTAAGGCGCAATTACGGCTAAAACCTTCCGTTAAGCGCCATATTTTTCTTTTTGATGGATTGAGTTCGCGAACTGGAAAAAAAAAACAAAAATAGAAAATCCAAAAATCTGCTTTGTTAACATTGAGGACATGGCTGTTCGGCTCGGCCAGATATACTGAATAGAAAAAAGAGTTTGAGGGGTTACTCTTACACATCCTCTCGTGTCCTTCCTGATTAAGCAATAACTCAGAGTATTTTCATTCCACAATCAATTGTTTCCCAGGATAAAGCCTGCAAGAGCTGAAGTGATGACAAAAAGACAGCTAATGAACGGGACTTCTCCTTTGGACATATCGCCGTCTACTTCTAAGTTTATTCCATCGTCACCACGGTTACATTTATCTTCTGAACAGCATTCGATATCACAACGCCGAGCCTTGGTTATGTTGTACTCCTCACGTTTAAGCATGTTCTTTCTACAGCTTGCTTCATCGCACATGTCCTGTAAATAGCAAACATATGATATATGAACAATGACACTTTGTTGTTTTTCCTGCGGGGAGGAGGGGGCCAGGGGCGGATCCAGGATTTTTCTTAGGAGGGGTGCACCTCTAAGGAATGACGTCACTGACCGGTGAGCTAAACAAATTTTAAAAGTGAATACGAAGAAGGAGGCTTCACCTCAGGAGGGGATGGGGGATGCGCACCCCCTGCACCCTCCCCCTAGATCCGTCCCTGGGGTTTACTGGTCGTACCTTTAAGGAGTTAAACCGCGAGCTTGTTACCTTTTAGGTTGATCAGCTTCAAAAGGTCTACAGCAGGAGCCTTTACGGTGCCTTTTAAGGTGACTGGAGATAATATGCTGTTTTAGAATGGGTACGTATTATATTAGGGGATAAATAAACCACGCGCCCACAAAACAGGATCTTGGTACCTCTCTTTGGGGTCCTCAAAATTTCCGATGCGTAATCCCGTCCTTTTTATATGAGAGTCACCCCCCTGTGGTTTTTGGGCTTTTTAGACTGCAGCAAATCAGGTAATTGTATCCAATTTTCCCTGTAACGTGGCATTGCCAATCCCAGTGAACTGGTGCTTATTTAACATTCAAAAGAGGCTTGTAGCGCTTTGGCAGTATATACTGCCCACTTACGAAGCCCGGCCAGAAGTTTCTCCAAAATTAAAGAAAAAGCCTTTAAATCTTTACCGTTCTATTCAGTTCTATGAAGGCTGGAATAGCCTAAGTGCCTTAAAAGATCTTTAAAATACCAATTTATATACAATCTAAGAAAAGGTAAGGGTTTACAGACTCAGCAGCTCTGCTGACATGCACATAGGTTTCAGCGAGCATTCAGAAGTTCCTGGTGAAACGGTCGCATGATTATATAACAAGAGAAACCATCTCTATCACAAACTCAGCTATGGCAGGGCGTATTTGGAATTGGGGGTGGCTACAAGCGAGCTCGCGAGGCGCTAACTTGTAGGGGATCTGGAGATATTTGAAAAATATTTATTTCATTTATGTATTTTTGCTTGAAATAGACCTTTTTCGCTTGTACATTTTGTTTTCCCAATACAGATCACGTGATGATACTCAAGAGATTTGATCCTTTGTCTTGTTCATTAAAAAGAGTACATGCAGACATATTCATGCTTGCATGTACCCTTTTTAATGAACAAAACAAAGGATCAAATCTCCTGAGTATCATCACATGATCTGTATTGGGAAAACAAAATGTACAAGCGAAAAAGGTCTATTATGGGGAGGGGGATAAAGCTCCCAGCGCCCCCCCCCCCTCGCGCGGGTTCCACCGTCCCTGAAACACAAGAAGTCAGTGTACTGTGATAAAATCCGGTCAAAATATTAATTCTAAAAAAAAATCGATAAAATGAGATACGAGATCGTTGTCGTCATTAAATCCTCATCAAAGTTCGTGATGACCTTGCGCTGGAGAACGCTGAAATGCATCTCAATTTTTGACAATGCTTTTAATGATATTTTTATGATGTTCTTATCCACTAAATGAATCGTTTATATCAGCTGTACTATTGTTTATGTATTTGCACAATACAGTCATACCTTGGGGGAGCAGAATTTAGCATAATCGATAATCTGTTGATTCCAGGTTCGCAGCTTGGAACGAACCACTGAGAGACAAAACAATTCCTCCGCAGGCGTTTCAGGAAAAAGCTTTTCACACTCGAAAAATCGGCTGTTCTTCATACAGTCTTCCCAAGATACAGATGATACACAAGTGTAACATTCTTTTGAAAAGCCTGAATAAAAATAAAATATTCTTGGTTAAAATGGTTGTAATAAGAAGCGCTCTCGAGTAATCATCATCACTGTGGTTACTAGTTTGCAGTGCGCGCATTTGGGTTTACCTCGGTGTAAAAACCTGTGAAGTTTTTCTTTGTTTTGTAGCTATTATTAGAGTTAGGTCTGTCATGTTGACTTCTTTGTTTTCTTTGTTTTACGTCACTGGTGAGTGTCACAGGTTTTTACATCAAGGATGAACCGCGCATTTTTGCCAGCTGGGCGAACGAGCACGTTCCCGTTTCGGTCGACCATTGTACTGAGAGGGTGTAGAAGAGGCGGAGTGGAAACGACTCTAATAAGGCGTTTAGCGATTTTATTCCACAGGCTTTACAGTCTCTCCTTTCCTGTCCGTCCCATTCCTCGACCTCTTCCACGATGGCCGCCAGATGCATGAGTAAAAGTATCCAGCGTTCGCTGAGCAAAACCGCCAGCACTGCAGGCTAACTAGCACCACTCTCCACTCCAATTTCCCTACCCCTCCCCTGCCACTCGTCATTCAGATTGCCCTCTCTCGACTCTCTCCCCAAGCTTCCCCTGCTGGCGCTCGCTCCATCAAAGATGGTCACAGGACCATGATTGATATCTTAAATAGGGCCGGCTGTGGGAAGTTAAAACAAACATTTGGTCAGATGAAAATTAAGCAAATGGCTATTTGTAAGCATAAACAAGAACATTTTAATTCTTAATAACACGCGGAAAGACACCAGCGAGTCGCGGGAAACTCACGCAGTCACTTCTACTCAACCTTTTTATCAATAGCGTTCCTCGCAAAATACGAAATTTCCCCCAGAACTAAGGCTAAGGACTTATGGATTAAAACGATCAACGATACTTTTGGGAACCATTATAGCCAAAGTAAAAGATACTTACCCTTCGGGACAAACAGGATTAAGAAAACAGCCGAGACGAAAAAGGTATTCAAACAACGCCGATTCATCGTTGTTGACACGACTGTAGTACTGGATCCTCTTCGCGTTAAATCTTCGATTAAATCTTTGCTAAAGAAAGCTCTCTTAAATAGCATATCCTCGTGGCTTTTTGCCCTTTCAAACAATTGTGTGTTTATTGTATTTCATTTCCCATTGATTTCCGCACGCTGCCCTTTGTAACGTCTAGACC
>JAHPZR010013400.1:0-25000 GCA_019787425.1 Platygyra sinensis
TTGTTAGTTTCATATGGTAACTTGGCACTTTTGTTTCTCACGGCCAGAATAAACTGGCAAACTAGAAGCAGATCTAGCAGCGCTTCAAGAAAAATGTTTCGACCTATCTTTTCTTTATGAATTCAGGGGCATTTTAATATTTTGCATTAATAGCAGTTGTTAAAAACGGTAACTTTTAGCAGAGATTTTCTTAAAGTTAAGCTTTGTGGTGTTCCTGAAGACTCCTGGCGGCGAGTTAAACTGCAAATTAATTTGATTAGACTTTGAGGTGACATAGTGGTTGCACGCTTCGCGAAATACAGTCTCAAAAGGTGCAAAAAAACTCTCAGGCATTGGGAAGGGTAATGTGGCAAGGAAAGTCTTAGACTCTTGGCGTCTTATAATATTTATACAGTTTTTCATGTGTCTTTCTTTTTTCAGGGTTACCTTTCATAACGTCTTCTTGGTTTTGATATCGATAATAATTTGAAATGGTCTCTTGGAATATCAAAACCGAAAAAAATCTACGATCATTGTTAGAACCAGAACATGTTTGTTGTAAACTGAGTTAAATTCCATTACATGTTAACTAATAAAAACGTGACAATCTTACTTTTCACGGGAGCGTTTGTAACATGGTAATTTTGTTTTTCTCGTTAAGTTATACAACACGATCCCCTTGTTTTCTCGAAAACTTAAAGGCGATGTGCTTTCTCTTCACTGCTGGAGATAAATATCTAAGAAAAAATGGAAGAAAGATTTTTTCAAAACACTATCATTTCATGATAAACAAAAACTAATCTAATTATCAGATTATCACATCTGACAGGTCGAATCACGGAACAGCATGTTCTTATTCTGTTGCCACCTTTGGCGTCAAAAACCACTTCAAATTATGAAAGGAGTTACAGCGAGAACTTACTGTACGAACTATTCAACGAATGAATCTGAAAAGCTGGTACACTAACTTACAACAAAAGCCTCGTAACAGATGTCAACAAGTGCAGGTGCCTTACAAACGACTTATCCAAGACGAAAACAGAACCGATCAACTGGACTTCTAACAACTAACAATAGATGGGTCGAAACCGACCAATGACCGATGACAAACTTAACACGAGTCTTGCAGCCATTACCATGAAGGCTTTACTGACCAATCACTTTTAACGGACCAGACTGGTAAAACCATTGACTGATAAGCATTATTCACTACTACTCGGACTTGTTATTCACAAAAAAAATAACTCTTGCACGCCTTGCGTGCCTATGTTTGTTAAAGTGCCAATATGATCAAATTTTTACCTCTTGACTTTTTAGGTGGATCACAAAGAATTCTAAAAAAGAATGAGAACGCTGTTTACCGCTTGCAAATATTACATTAGTTCCGGAGATATTTAAGTTTGGAAAAATGTGTAAAATATGCAAATGAGATGACTGATGATGTCATTTACTCAACCCAATTTTACATCATGTATATAAATAGAGCTATCTTGGCCAATTTACAGCACAGAGCATTGAAACTTGGCAGGCTAATAGTTCAATAGAAAACACACCTATGGCTGTAAAAAATTTTGTTCCCATGGCAACTCACTCTTTTCCAGTCCCCACACACTTGATTTCAATTTGTAAGTGATTTTCAGTCCTAAAAATATTAAACAAGGCCACAAACCCAAGCTAACATATTTATATGCTTGTTGGATCATGTATATGAGGCACCATTTGCAAGTATGAAAATGGGACACCAAAGGTGGCCAGAAATGCCTTTAATATTGAGGAGGTCTGGAACCCAGTATGTTGCCATGGTAACAAAACTGTTAAGTTCAAATTGTGGAGGGCTTATAGTAGAATCTTACTGCAAAGAATCAAACATTTCTGATACAGAATGGCTGAGATATCCTTTTTCATCATAGTTGATCAAAATTTGGTTGCGTGTATGACGTCATTACTTGGCTAATTTGCATATTTTAAAAACTTGAATATCTCTGGAACAAAAAGAGATAATTTAAAATAGTAAACAGCATTTTTCTTCTCATGCAGGCTACTTGTTTGTGCTTTAAAATGGCTTCAATAGCAAAGATGCAGTTTTCGTCATAGTGGCACTTTAACATCAGCGGTGGCAACCTAATAAGAACGTGCTATTCCGAGACAGGACATGACTATTTGATAATTAAATTAGCAATTGTTTATCGATGATATGAAGATTTGCCTCTTGAATGAAACAAAATCATTCCTCTTCCTTTTTTTCATAAGTTAATAACATTATTTCATTTTTCTCCAGCAGGAAAAAAGTGTGTTTTTCCGCAAACAAGGATATCATGTTACAAACTTTGCGAGGAAAACAAAAGTATCAAGTTACAAATGTTGCCGTTGAAAAAATTAAATTATCACGTTTGCTAGTTCAAGGTAATAATGAATTTAAAATAAACGAAATTCAACGTAAAACATCACAGTAAAATTTGAAACAGTCTTGACAAACAGTAATTGTAAGTTATTTGTGGGCCTTGAACTAACAAGTTACATACAGGCAGTTACGTACTGACAGTCCTGCATAACACTGCACTATCTGAGGTTGTCTCACTAGTTGTTTCAGGCTTTCATCAAGCAGTTTCCTCATCAGCATGAGAATCATATCTTCGTTATCGCGACGAGCTATGCAACAGGGTCCCATACTGGTCAACACCCTCTTCACTTCTGGTGAAGTCCATAAGACTAGCGGCATCACCTCGTCTTGTACATGTATAAAACTCTCTCAGTTTTCTCAAGTGTGCATCAGCAACCATATGGTGTTGACCAAAATTCTATGTTAGGGTTTTCCAAGCTTCTTTATATCTCTGGCCCATGGGAAGATTAACACAACTCTTGATTGCCTCCTTGGCCTTTCCAACACACTGTGCTAGCAAATGGGTTAATCTCTGAGAATCATTAGTCACCTGGCTCTTGATGTGGTCACAAAAGTTAATAGCAAATTCAGCATATTCCGAGGGATCTCCTCCAAACTTCATCAGTTCTATCCTTGGCAGTAAGGGACCTTGCTTAAGTGCTTCTGCTATCGTAAACCAAGGACCCATGTCTGCTTGAGGTTCTGGATGATGCACTTGTTGTGCTGACTGTTGTGCGAGTTGTTGGACGGTCTGTAACAAAGCTTGCTCAAGAGGGGTGTGAACTGGTTGAGGAACTACCTGAGTTCTGGACGATGTACTCCCATAGGGTGTTCGCTGCTAACTTACACGCTGCTCTGGAGGGGACGAACTCTCTTTCTTTTTGGCAAACAGGGGGCATGGTGTCTCTTTCGGTGGGTGTACACAAGGGATGAAATCATGCACATCTGCACTTAAGTTGGTCTTCTGCAGATTAGGTAGGGGTGCATAAAGGGATGGCACATTGCTCAGGAACTGAGCTGACGACACCTCCTGTTTGACTGTGGCCTCCTTCAGCATTGCTACTGTTTTAACATGAATTATGGGAAGCACGCCTTGCAATATTTTAGATGGTGAGCCTATTGGGGAACGTGGTGCATCAGGACTCGCCTTCGGGGTCAGGGCTGGACTTGCCTCACCTACTCCACTTCTGTCCTCTGAGTATTTGCTTAGTAACTCTTCCTGTTCTATTTTCAACTTGACCGCAGCCTTCTTTAATTCTATTTCTGCTGTCATCCTTTCCAGTTTCCTTGCTAACTCAGCCTTGCTTGGCTTTCTTTCCTCTTCAAGTTCAAGTTCTCTTCTTTTAAATTCAACTTCTCTTCTTCAAAGTGACATTCTAAACTCTGCTTTTCACAAATTTGTAGATGGTCATGAGGATGACGAAGAAATGGAAGCTGTGGCAAAACAAAGTTATGAGAAAGAGATCGAGTGCAAATTTTTTCTGGATGTTGATATCAGCAAGTGGAAACTTAACATGAAATATGAGACGAAAGCGATTGCGAAATCGAGCCACCATTCGTGTCGATCAAGTAAGACGGGAAAGGATTTGTGTTCCACTCGTAGTAGCGTAAAGGAAAAGAGAAGAATTGTTGAAGAGGCGTAATTGAAGATAGAGGCTTTAGAAGAAAAGCAGAGTTTAGAATGTCACTTTGAAGAAGAGAAGTTGAATTTAAAAGAAGAGAACTTGAACTTGAAGAGGAAAGAAAGCCAAGCAAGGCTGAGTTAGCAAGGAAACTGGAAAGGATGACAGCAGAAATAGAATTAAAGAAGGCTGCGGTCAAGTTGAAAATAGAACAGGAAGAGTTACTAAGCAAATACTCAGAGGACAGAAGTGGAGTAGGTGAGGCAAGTCCAGCCCTGACCCCGAAGGCGAGTCCTGATGCACCACGTTCCCCAATAGGCTCACCATCTAAAATATTGCAAGGCGTGCTTCCCATAATTCATGTTAAAACAGTAGCAATGCTGAAGGAGGCCACAGTCAAACAGGAGGTGTCGTCAGCTCAGTTCCTGAGCAATGTGCCATCCCTTTATGCACCCCTACCTAATCTGCAGAAGACCAACTTAAGTGCAGATGTGCATGATTTCATCCCTTGTGTACACCCACCGAAAGAGACACCATGCCCCCTGTTTGCCAAAAAGAAAGAGAGTTCGTCCCCTCCAGAGCAGCGTGTAAGTTAGCAGCGAACACCCTATGGGAGTACATCGTCCAGAACTCAGGTAGTTCCTCAACCAGTTCACACCCCTCTTGAGCAAGCTTTGTTACAGACCGTCCAACAACTCGCACAACAGTCAGCACAACAAGTGCATCATCCAGAACCTCAAGCAGACATGGGTCCTTGGTTTACGATAGCAGAAGCACTTAAGCAAGGTCCCTTACTGCCAAGGATAGAACTGATGAAGTTTGGAGGAGATCCCTCGGAATATGCTGAATTTGCTATTAACTTTTGTGACCACATCAAGAGCCAGGTGACTAATGATTCTCAGAGATTAACCCATTTGCTAGCACAGTGTGTTGGAAAGGCCAAGGAGGCAATCAAGAGTTGTGTTAATCTTCCCATGGGCCAGAGATATAAAGAAGCTTGGAAAACCCTAACATAGAATTTTGGTCAACACCATATGGTTGCTGATGCACACTTGAGAAAACTGAGAGAGTTTTATACATGTACAAGACGAGGTGATGCCGCTAGTCTTATGGACTTCACCAGAAGTGAAGAGGGTGTTGACCAGTATGGGACCCTGTTGCATAGCTCGTCGCGATAACGAAGATATGATTCTCATGCTGATGAGGAAACTGCTTGATGAAAGCCTGAAACAACTAGTGAGACAACCTCAGATAGTGCAGTGTTATGCAGGACTGTCAGTACGTAACTGCCTGTATGTAACTTGTTAGTTCAAGGCCCACAAATAACTTACAATTACTGTTTGTCAAGACTGTTTCAAATTTTACTGTGATGTTTTACGTTGAATTTCGTTTATTTTAAATTCATTATTACCTTGAACTAGCAAACGTGATAATTTAATTTTTTCAACGGCAACATTTGTAACTTGATACTTTTGTTTTCCTCGCAAAGTTTGTAACATGATATCCTTGTTTGCGGAAAAACACACTTTTTTCCTGCTGGAGAAAAATGAAATAATGTTATTAACTTATGAAAAAAAGGAAGAGGAATGATTTTGTTTCATTCAAGAGGCAAATCTTCATATCATCGATAAACAATTGCTAATTTAATTATCAAATAGTCATGTCCTGTCTCGGAATAGCACGTTCTTATTAGGTTGCCACCGCTGATGTTAAAGTGCCACTATGACGAAAACTGCATCTTTGCTATTGAAGCCATTTTAAAGCACAAACAAGTAGCCTGCATGAGAAGAAAAATGCTGTTTACTATTTTAAATTATCTCTTTTTGTTCCAGAGATATTCAAGTTTTTAAAATATGCAAATTAGCCAAGTAATGACGTCATACACGCAACCAAATTTTGATCAACTATGATGAAAAAGGATATCTCAGCCATTCTGTATCAGAAATGTTTGATTCTTTGCAGTAAGATTCTACTATAAGCCCTCCACAATTTGAACTTAACAGTTTTGTTACCATGGCAACATACTGGGTTCCAGACCTCCTCAATATTAAAGGCATTTCTGGCCACCTTTGGTGTCCCATTTTCATACTTGCAAATGGTGCCTCATATACATGATCCAACAAGCATATAAATATGTTAGCTTGGGTTTGTGGCCTTGTTTAATATTTTTAGGACTGAAAATCACTTACAAATTGAAATCAAGTGTGTGGGGACTGGAAAAGAGTGAGTTGCCATGGGAACAAAATTTTTTACAGCCATAGGTGTGTTTTCTATTGAACTATTAGCCTGCCAAGTTTCAATGCTCTGTGCTGTAAATTGGCCAAGATAGCTCTATTTATATACATGATGTAAAATTGGGTTGAGTAAATGACATCATCAGTCATCTCATTTGCATATTTTACACATTTTTCCAAACTTAAATATCTCCGGAACTAATGTAATATTTGCAAGCGGTAAACAGCGTTCTCATTCTTTTTTAGAATTCTTTGTGATCCACCTAAAAAGTCAAGAGGTAAAAATTTGATCATATTGGCACTTTAACAAACATAGGCACGCAAGGCGTGCAAGAGTTATTTTTTTGTGAATAACAAGTCCGAGTAGTAGTGAATAATGCTTATCAGTCAATGGTTTTACCAGTCTGGTCCGTTAAAAGTGATTGGTCAGTAAAGCCTTCATGGTAATGGCTGCAAGACTCGTGTTAAGTTTGTCATCGGTCATTGGTCGGTTTCGACCCATCTATTGTTAGTTGTTAGAAGTCCAGTTGATCGGTTCTGTTTTCGTCTTGGATAAGTCGTTTGTAAGGCACCTGCACTTGTTGACATCTGTTACGAGGCTTTTGTTGTAAGTTAGTGTACCAGCTTTTCAGATTCATTCGTTGAATAGTTCGTACAGTAAGTTCTCGCTGTAACTCCTTTCATAATTTGAAGTGGTTTTTGACGCCAAAGGTGGCAACAGAATAAGAACATGCTGTTCCGTGATTCGACCTGTCAGATGTGATAATCTGATAATTAGATTAGTTTTTGTTTATCATGAAATGATAGTGTTTTGAAAAAATCTTTCTTCCATTTTTTCTTAGATATTTATCTCCAGCAGTGAAGAGAAAGCACATCGCCTTTAAGTTTTCGAGAAAACAAGGGGATCGTGTTGTATAACTTAACGAGAAAAACAAAATTACCATGTTACAAACGCTCCCGTGAAAAGTAAGATTGTCACGTTTTTATTAGTTAACATGTAATGGAATTTAACTCAGTTTACAACAAACATGTTCTGGTTCTAACAATGATCGTAGATTTTTTTCGGTTTTGATATTCCAAGAGACCATTTCAAATTATTATCGATATCAAAACCAAGAAGACGTTATGAAAGGTAACCCTGAAAAAAGAAAGACACATGAAAAACTGTATAAATATTATAAGACGCCAAGAGTCTAAGACTTTCCTTGCCACATTACCCTTCCCAATGCCTGAGAGTTTTTTTGCACCTTTTGAGACTGTATTTCGCGAAGCGTGCAACCACTATGTCACCTCAAAGTCTAATCAAATTAATTTGCAGTTTAACTCGCCGCCAGGAGTCTTCAGGAACACCACAAAGCTTAACTTTAAGAAAATCTCTGCTAAAAGTTACCGTTTTTAACAACTGCTATTAATGCAAAATATTAAAATGCCCCTGAATTCATAAAGAAAAGATAGGTCGAAACATTTTTCTTGAAGCGCTGCTAGATCTGCTTCTAGTTTGCCAGTTTATTCTGGCCGTGAGAAACAAAAGTGCCAAGTTACCATATGAAACTAACAAATAAAAATATCATGTTACACGAATCTGCAACAAAACAAGAAATTTGATTCGAAGTTTATGGTAGATTCAATCCCACTAAGAGGTATTTTTTTACAGCAAAATAACTCAGCAAAAGTGTTAAGTTACCATTTGTAACTAAAAATAGCAATATCTCGTTTTGTTTGTTGAAACATTTCATGAGAACAAGTGGTGAGGATTCGTCAGCTCTAATTGAATTTACTCCCTTGTGAAAAACAGAAGTGTCAAGCTACCATTTCTAACTAAAAATAGCAAACATCTCGGGCAAACAAGTGCTCACAATTCATCAACTCTAATTAAATTTACTCCCTTGTGAAAAACAAGGGTGTCAAATTACCCTTTGTAACTAAAAATAAAAATTTCTCGTTACATTTGCATACAAGAACAAAACAATTGTCACTTCCACTTATTTTGTAAACGTTAAAACTTTTTCAAATCTAAATAGTCTCGTCTCCTCTAAAATATGTCCTTTGAACTAGAAGCGACGATTCGTGACTTCTAATTGAATTTACTCGTTGTGATAAACAGAAGTATCAAGTTACCCTTTGTAACCTGAAATAAAATCTCTTCCCATTTGATTACTACTGACTAATGAACTACTTCAAAACGCAAAACTTATCTCATTTACAACTAGCCACCTTCACACTGAAACAACCCAATGTATATTACGTAACTGTCACAATCCTCTCCAAACCGGACTAAAAATCACAAACCGGCAACATACACTTTAGTCTTTATTATTCAAGCACCAAAGTCCTTGTACTTAATACAATCATAGACCTCCCAAGACTTCATATACCTCACTTAAGTTACTTTAAACAAGAAATTTTCTTTTGTTCTACTACAATTCGTGCTGGCTATTAATGTGATAAAGCGAAAACCCTGATAACATTGACGAGACAAGTTAAGTTTCATTTATAACGTATCTTCTCATCCCCGTAGTAAACAAGAACCATTATAAATGTAAAATCGTCACAGAATAATTTCTTTTTGTTCTGTTGACGAAATTAATCGTAGTCTCTTCGCTTTTCTCGTTGAAACTTATCACTGAAACTGATCAATGGATGCTGAAATTAACGATTCGCCCTCGACTCTGCAGCAATATTTAGGTTTCACTACAACACACAAACGATTCGAACCTGGTCACAACCTCTTCACATTACCACTAGTGCATTCCGCCCCCTTAAATACAATTGTTCCAATCATAGAAAACACATCAACATTAGTAGTAGAGCGGCTAACACTCATTTAATTCAAAACCTTATATAATGGGAAAAGCTCGCCCTTCATCGCGTGCCCCGGCGCAGTTATATCCCAAACACTATGTTTCTTTGACTGATTATCCAATTGCTAAAGACTATCAAACCCGCCCACAAAATCCTTAGCCTAACCCACAGAAAATGTCGAGGTAAACCCAATATATGAATACTTCCTCCTCTTTTACAGAAGAATAAATATGGCTGTTCTCAACTGTATCGGGATCAAATCTTCTCACATACCATTTACCTTTATAACAGGAAATTTGATTGGTGTTTAATAGTAGATCCAATCTGATTGGTGTGAAATACATACATCCCTCATCCATGATCCACCCGTCCATAACATACTCGACGCGCCGACTAAGAGGTATTTTTTTTACAAAAAAATAACTCAATAAACCAGTTCAAAAATACACAATGCTATCGATTAATACAACCGAGAAGCGTTTTAACTTGACCGATATTATATCCTACATCGGTGAATGAGTCCCCTCCAAGACTGACTAAATTTCTGGTTTTTGTAAGTGCCACGGTGTCTGCAGCAACATTTGAAAGTTTCTTTTGTCACGACATACTAATTTTAATGCCGCTAACTCAGAAACTTTTCAACTTCTTGTTCTCTTTCATAGGGGAGAAAATAAACAAGTGGCTGAGGAGATCCATTTGTTTCCCTCTTTAAAGCTTAGCAGACACGAAATAGTTTGAAAACAGCACACAACATTTTTGAACCGAGCTAGGAAATCCAAAAGATACGCTGTCACAAAAGCGTTCTTTGTACTAAAAAGGGAGAACTGACATTACCTGAAAAATAACTGCTATTGCCCGTTAAGACAAGAGTGTGGTATCGCACACATGAATCTGAACTTGTGAATGGATTGTATCATGCTGACAATGCTAAAGAGCATGCGTCTTACATGTTTTGTTCTACCACAAGGAAAAGCACTTAACGTTCGTGTGTAATTGTGTATGAAATGTATCGTTTACCAAACATAAAGTTAACATTAATGCTAATCAATCTGTGCATGTGCTTCAATCAAATTGCTTTTGTTCTTAAGAGAATAGTACCACTAGGATAACAAGGGAATATTAGAACCATATATAGTTTTGTGATGGTATCCAAGAAGGAAGGTAAGTGTAGTTTGTTTCATGAAGCAATCAAAGGTACTTACCACCACCACCTCAAAGCAAGGCTAATTACTTAATTGGAATTAATTAATTAAACAAACATTAAAGTGTACACCTTATTGCCATGGTGCCTTATTGCCATAGTGCTTTAGTGCCGTCAACCCTCAAACCATCCCAATAGTGCACTCTGCACTAATAATGGATGGATATTGTTGGTGATATTATCCAATCCAAGGGCCAGGTTACCTTTGCCAACTTCTTGAGCTTCATCCAGAAGAGAGCAGATGGCTTGAACAATCGTTTTGGGCAAGAACTGAAGCCATCACCAGTGCAAAATGACAGAGAAAGACGATCAGGTAGTAAGGACAGACAAGAGCCACCCCGAAGAGCTACTACCCTTCATGTCGCTGCCTTCAATAACACACCTAGAAGGCCTGGCGGTGCGAGATCAGCTACCTTAAAGTCTTATCATTGTTGTGGTTCACACACAGTTTGGCAGTGTGAGAGTTTTAGGAGTGCACCTTATGAAGAACGATTACAAACTGTGAAATTGAAGGGATTGTGTGGAAGTTGCCTGGGACAAGGACATTTTTCAAGAGATTGCACGGAGAAATTTACCTGTCGAAAGCCAGGGTGTGGGAAGAGACACCACTTCCTCATCCACCCTCCTGACAACCGGAATACCGCAGACCCTGCGGTGAAAGCGACCAGTGTCAAGCAAGGACCAGCTATTGTAAACCAGAGCTCTGTTGGTGGAACAGCTGCTGCACCCATCGAACCAAACCCTTCTTTGGTTGCCCTGCCAGTTACCTTGTTGTGCACCTTCAGAGAATCTGCTCCCATCAAAACATCCAGAAATGGTCTGCTAAGGGTTTGCTTCAAAGTAGTTCCAGTGAAAGTGAGTGGTCCAGGTAGCAATAAGCAGATTACAACCTATGCATTCCTAGACAATGACTCAGATGCCACACTCTGCCTAAGAAGATTGCTGGAGGAATTGGACCTTAAAAGTGAGCCCACAGATTTCACGCTTACCACAGTGAGGAAAAGGAAAAGGAAAAGAACGTGGTCATCAAGCCAGCTTGAAGATAGAAGCCCTAGATGAAAAGACAAAGTTCACCCTCGACCAGGTTTTAAACCACTGAATGTCTCCCTTTTGGAGAGAAGCACTTTGCCAACAATAGAGAATTGAGAAAGTGGCCTCACCTTGACGGTATCCATCTTCCAGAAGTAGACGAAGGGAAAGTCTTTATCCTTATCGGAAGCTACCGACCAGACATTATTGACAATAATTCAAAGATCAGAAGAGAGTCTAAAGGTCAGCCTTATGCCGTGAATACACCCTTGGGATGGACCGCATAGGGTCCCATGGGCGAATCAAGTGGCAATGGCGTGTCTATCACTTTTGTCGAGAGTAACCACGAAGAAATGCTAAGTATGCAGTTGGATTGTTTGTACAATACTGAGTTCAGGGATTCTCTTGTAGATGTGGAACAAAGCTTATCAGTTGAAGACCGAAGAGCAAAACAAATTATGGAAGAATCAGTAGTTCTTGTTGATGGTCACTACTAGATCAAACTGCCTTTCTGACACAGTTCTCCCTGCCTTCCTGATAGTCTTCCACTGGCAAAGAAGAGATTGTACTTGTTGAAAAGGAAGTTGGAAAGGGACCCTGAATTTCACAAACAGTATAGTAGTGTCATGAACAATTATCAAGCAGAAGGATCCTCAAGACGAGTTCCCGATGACAAGGTCCCTACCCTTAAACTGATTTGGTACCTGCCACATCATGCCGTTTGGCACCCAAGAAAGCCCGGTGAACCAAGGGTGGTATTTGATTGCACCAGCAAATCTGCAGGTGTTTCCTTGAATTATCAGTTACTACAGGGTCCAGAAAATACAAGCTCATTGCTGGGAGTGATCCTTGGGTTCAGGGTAAACAGTATAGCAGTTGCAGCAGACGTGAAAAGGATGTTTCATCAAGTTTTCGTTTCGCCTGAAGACCGTGGTGCCCTTTGTTACTTATGGTTTCCAGATGGAGGTCTTTCAAAAGATCTGAAGACCTATCAGATGTTAGTTCATCTTTTCGGACCACCTCTTCCCCCAGCGTTTGTGGCTACGCTCTTAGGAAAACAGCCAGAGACCATAGATGCAGCAGAGACCATAGACGCAGCTATGCAAGATTTTTACGTGGATGATCGTCTGAAGTCTTTCAAGACAGCAGTAGAGATCACGACACAACTTCAAGAGCTACTAACAAGAGGAGGATTTAAGTTGACAAAATTCATGTCCAGTGCACGAGAAATCCCGCAGACTACGCCTCCAGAGGATTGAAGGCCAGCGAGACAGAAGCTAGAGATATGGAGACGTGGTCCAAACTTTTTGTGGAAAGATCCCAATAAGTGGCCTCAACAGCCATCAAGCTTAACATTGAACTCTCAGACCAAGATGAAGGAGTGAAGAGAGAGATTACTGTCAGTACCTCCACATTAGAAGAAAACTTCTTGAATGTTCTGTTTGGGAGATACTCCACTTGGGAGAAGTCAAGAAGACTAGTGGCCTGGCTTATCCGGGCACTCCACGCCTGTCTGCAGCTTTGAGTGACCTCAAGAAGGCTGAATTCACCTGTTATTTTGGAGCCGAAGACTTCCCAAACCTCCATACAAGAGTTAGAAGAAGCTGAGAAAAACATTGTAAGAAATGTCCAGCATCAGACCTATCCTGAAGAGTATTGCAACCTAGAGTCCGGCAAAAATCCTTTGGCCATGTTAGAGTGGTTCGTGAAGGAAAGGCTCCTGAGGGTAGGAGGACGACTGAACCGATCAGACTTGGATCACAATGCTAAGCACCCAATGATATTGCCTGGAAAGCATTGGGTCACAGAGATGATAATACTCTATTACCACCTTGCTAACGGTCATGTGGGCCCACACCCAAGTTCTAGCCGAGACACAGCAGTGTTTTTGGATCGTTGGTGGCATTTCCTCGGTCAGATGTGTTGCGTAGAGATGTCATGAATGCAGGTGCTGGAATGCTTTGGTAGAACAACAGATCACAGCGTCTCTGGCAGCGGGAGAGTGTCATCGGATAGTCACCAGTTGATCTATCCATTTGCTGCTGTGGGCATAGATTATTTTGGGCCACTCTATGTCCATACAGGGCCTGTTACCAGATCAGCAAGGAAGAACCCCAAACTTCATAAGCGGTATGGTTGTATTTTCACCTGCCCAAGATACCAAGCAATGTTTAGACAGCTGGAGACCGATAAGTGTCCGCATCATAGAAGCTCGCTTCTTCTCGCACGTCATCAAGACAACAGTCATCCAGGTTTATGCCCCAACTAACGAGGCAGATGATGAGGTGAAAGATGACTTCTATGAACAGTTACAAAAGATCATGGATGAGGTGCCGAGGCACGATATGCTCTTGGTCATAGGTGACTGGAATGCAAAAGTGGGTGAGCAACAACTTAAGAGGAAGGCATTGTAGGAAAGTTCAGGAAGACAGGGAGAGAAGCGACAATGGGGAGTGCTTTGTGTCTTTCTGCGCACTAACAATCTTGCTATTGCATCAACTATGTTCCCACATAAAGAAATACACAGATACACGTGGACTTCACCAAATGGCCAATACCACAACCAGATCGATCATGTGGCGGTTAGATCCAATTTTAAACAATCAGTACAGGATGTTAGGGCGTATAGGGGTGCAGACTGTACTAGTGACCACAACCTTGTGATTGCTAAGACACTGCTTAAGCCAAACAGAACAGGCAGGAGAGCAGTACAAGTCAGAAGATACGAGACCAGTAAGCTGAATGTTCCCAAAATTAGGAAGCAATTTCAGTTGGAGCTAAAGAACAGGTTCAGCTGTTTAGTGATAGAAGATGATTGTGACGAAAATAAACAGGAAGACGAGGGAAAAGCAGTGCGTGAGAATGAAGTAGAGAAATGTGGAAAAAGACACTTACTATGAGACAGCCAAGGATGTGCTAGGCTACAGAACAAGGAAAAATAAGACCTGGATTAGTCCAGAAAGCTGGAAGGGAGTTGAAGAAAGGAAACAGTTAAAGCAAAAGTTAGCTGGCACAAGGTCGGAGTGACTAAAGGCAAGGCTGCAACAGGAATACAGGAAGAAAGATTTAGAAGTGAAGAAAAGTTTGAGAAAGGACAAGAGAGAGTGGGCTATCAATAGAGCGCAAGAGGCAGAGGATGCTGCTAAGTGTGGACAGACAAAAGAAGAGGAGGTACAACAAAGATGGAAAGAGCACTTTGTTGAATTACTGAATAGACCCAACCCGGAGCGTGAGGCCAAAGTGATTAGCGACATGGAAGCTATAGAAGAGATACCATCAGGCCCCATAACTAAAGCCGAGATCAGGAGCGCCATCACAGGCATGAAAGTAGGCAAAGCAACTGGTGTGGACTGCTTAACAGTAGAACTGCTCAAAGCTGACATTACAACAACAGTCGATGTAGTCCACGACCTTTTCTGTGAGGTATGGGTCGGTGAGACTGTTCCTGCAGATTGGAGGAGGGGTCTCGTTATCAAGATTGCCAAAAAAGGGGATCTCACCAAGTGTTGAAACTGGCGGGGGATTACTTTGATATCTGTTGCTGCAAAAGTGATGGGCAAGGTATTGATCAGAAGAATATCAGATGGTGTTGATGCAAAGTTAAGGAAGGAGCAAGCTGGTTTCAGGAAAGGAAGAAATAGAATAGAGCAGATATTTGTTCTCAGGACCATCGTAGAGCAAGCAGTGGAATGGAACTCCAGCTTGTATGTATGTTTTGTTGACTATGAAAAGGCTTTTGACAGCGTTCACAGGAACACCTTGTGAAAGATCATGGAGAGTTATGGGATACCTTCAAAGCTTGTCAGGCAAACAAAAAAGGGGTCGACCACGCGAGACTTGGAGAAGGACTATCGAAAGAGAGCTGAAAGAGAACGGTTTAGGAACATGGGGAGCAGCAGCATCGGCTGTTGAGGACAGAACAGCCTGGAGGCAGAGAGCCTACGGCCCAATTCTCCACTTGGAGAACAGATAAATGATGATGATGAAGATACCGAGCTGTTCACATGGAGATAGCAAGCGACTTGTCAACAGATAGCTTCATCAATGCTCTAACTAGATTCGTTGGAAGATGGGGCCAAGCTAGAGTGATTTACAGCGACAATGGTACAAACTTTAGAGAAGCAGAAACTGATGTCCTAAGAGTGATGAAGATCTGGGACCAAGAAAGAATCGGACAGAAATTACTGTGAAAGAATATTCAGTGGTATTTCAATCTTCCCTTGCGGCTAGTTATCAAGGAAGTGTATGGGAGCAACTGATTCGTTCTGTTCGAAGAATTCTTCATTCGGTGATCGGTGAACATCTTGTCAACAAAGAAACCCTCACAACGTTCCTTGTTGAAGTTGAGAATATACTCAATTGCCGACCGATCACCAGAGTTTCTAGTGACCCCAATGATTTGGATGCTCTAACTCCTAATCACATCCTCCTACTGCATCAGAACCCATGTACAGCCCCTGGAGAGTTAAAGATATGGACCGGTTCCAAAGCGAGATAGAAACTCGTGTACGTTTTAGCGAACGAGTTTTGGCAACATTGAGTCAAAGAGTACTTGCCGATGTTACAGGAACGTCAGAAGTGGCTGAAACAAAGACTGAATTTCAAGGTTGGGGACCTGGTCATAATGAAAGGTCGGACACATTCCCGTGGTCAGTGGCCCAAAGCGTTAGCTGAGGAAACCTTGCTGGATTGTGATGGTGTTGTTCACCAAGTCTTTGTGAGAAGTGCTAATGTAGTCTTCAGCAGGAATATTCGGAAGCTTTGCTTGTTGGAAGAAGAGTTGCTGAAGAAGTTTGAGACACAGGGAACATTGTTAGGGAACATTGACACAACATCCCATGTAACCAATGGGGTGCCCAAACGAATAGGGCCATTCTGTTTAAGATCCTCAATTCTATTAATCAAATTGGCGGTATCTTTGATGAAAGATGGCAATTCACGAGCCAATGGTTGCTAATAAAATTCAGTGAAGGCTGAGAGATTTTGTATTGCCGCACCACAACAAGATGTGATGAGCCTAAGTGGGTTCCCTACTTTATGGGTTTTGATGTTTTCGAAGTCAACCCTTGGTTTGGCTTCTTTGTTAACTATTCACACAGATGTTTGCTGAACTTGGTCTCGTTTCTTCTCTTTACATGCCTGAATGACATCTGGTGGTTTCGGTACCTTGCCTTAAACTGGTTTGCTACAAATCTGTTTCGTAGGCTAACATAAAGTTAGCCCACTCATTAGTTAGTTTCCATATACACTGAAGCCTACTAGAATACACACCAGCATTTTGTTTGGGCAAGACGCAATAAACCTTTACAAAGGACTGTTACAAAACATTGTAAAAAACCGTTACAATCAATTGTTGCATGTTTGAATGCACTTTTAAAAATGCAAAATGTATGTGCGTGCTTAAAGCAAGTCAACATTCTTAAGCGCCAGTATGTGCGTGCTGTAAAAACAAAATAAGTTACCGATAGTTAACCATATCTGAGGATGAACTTTTGACAGTGCCGGCATGTAGAAATTAGTTCGTTGCGTTTGTTTAATGTTGCCAACTCTGGTTTGGTGATGATGAAATGCTTCTCCATTGTGCATAGATTGCATCGCTTTGTCAGGCTTGAGTAGGGTTTTGCCATGGCCAGGATCGTCTATTTGATGGTCAAGCGTTGCTCTATGCTTTTAAGCTGCCAGATGTGCTTGCTAAGTTGCGTGTCGTTCTTGCGCGTTTTGTTGTTGAACAACACTTGATGGTTTCTGAACCTAGCTAGCTAAAGACCACAGCAAATAGATGATCGTTAGAACAGAGCAGTTTCTGCGCAGGATGAGATGGAAAGCTTTCCACTACCTTAATCCAGTTACAGCAGCTGACAAGGAAACTTTGGCTTGAAAACGAAGAACTGTCCGCCCATTATAGAAGAGATGAGGCCTTTTGAAGAAGGTATGATAAAAATGATACAGAATATTGCTTACAAAGACGTGAAGTGCCAATTCCAGCATGTCTTGAAGAACGACATCACATCAGTCAAAAACAAACACCGCTTGTGTGTTAAGGCCGATAAGTCTACCAACTTTTATAAATTAGACATCCTGGAATATAACCGGCTGCTAAATGACAATGTAACTAAGACTTATCGAAAAGCCGACATAACACAAATAAGTGACATTAATGATGAGGCCAGATCTATCAGCAAAGCATTAAACATAGACGACTAAGTTGAATCGATGGCTATGAAAGAAGCATTTATTACCCCAAAGGAACACAAGGATAATTTTGCAAACAGACCTACCTGCAGATTAATTAATCCTTCGAAGACTGAAGAAGGCCGAATAAGCAAACAAATCCTTAAAGAGATTAACCGGGAACTCGTAAACGCCACTAAAGTTAACCAGTGGAAGAATACATCTTCTGTACTCCAATGGTATAAACAATTACTGAACAAAGGGAACTCGACATATATATGTGTTGATGTCGTTGAATTCTACCCTTCAATATCTGAAGCTCTCTAAAATTGCACGCTTGATTTCGCATCCCGAAACATGAACATTTCAGCCACCGACCGCCAGATACCTTATTCTCCTTAATTTTCGTGGGTTCTTAAATTCGCAATTTACGCGATTTTAAAAAACTCGCGAACTTAAAAACCCGCGAAAAATAACGACCGCGAACTTTGATCTCGCGAAATTTAAAGTGTCTATACTGCCAAAAAGTTATTTTAGGTTTTCATCATCTCTATAACATCTAAAAATGTCTTCAAACTCAAAAAAGTGAATTCCGATACTTTTTGCCATAAAATCAAGCTTTAAATTTCCCGCCTTGGCCACACCCAATGAAGATGACCGTGTAATGTTAGATTGGTGACGAATGACGTCACTTCAGGAATATCTCGAAGCTTTATGCTTTTATTTTGCTTGCTTGACGACCACATTGCTTCGCAGACTTCAATTTGTTTTTTTTTTGGCGAGAAAAACTCCTCACCACTACTGAAACAACAATTACCTAAACTAGAAGGATCTCGTGATTTCTGACTTGACGTCACGACCCATTCAGAAACCCAGACTCTTTTCTGCACTGACTCACGGTCAACTTCATTGGGCATGGCTGAAGCGGGAACTTTAAGGCGATATCTTAGGGCGTTAAAATATCAGAATCCAATTTTTTTTCTTAGAATACCTTTTTACACAGTATAGAGTTACCATAACTATAAAAACCCTGTTGGCGGTATAGACACTTTAATGGACATAAAAAATCATGTATTTGTTTTTTTAAGGGTCCTAAACAATTTTTAACACAAGATGTTAGTACAAGGAACTGTCATCTATCAACTTTAATTGTTGATCAGCGTCCAGATTTGCCTCAAGTTCTTCTTGGGCATCTGAGTAGTCATCTTCGCACGGTTCCTCCAATACATCCTTTGTACAATTGTCAAATTAACCATCCTGTCCTGGCTCCTTGTAGTGTGTAGTTACAAGTGTCTTTGTATCTTTCCATTATTTCCCTGTTCCTTGGTGTATCTAACTCTCGACACTCGATAATGACTCAGAAGAACAAGAACACCTTTTTTATTACTGTAAGACTGACTTTTTGAGGAATACAGCTGCCGCTAAGAGACAGCATATTGGTTTTGTTTCAATTGTTGATTAACATACAATTTTTGTAAAATTGTGAAAAAGAAAAAAAAACAACTTAAGGACGTTCGCGCCCATTGCTACTGCGCATCTCTAGTGAGCACGCTATTGATTGGTCATGCGCGTGCCACGTCATTTTCAAGCGCGCGCACCGAGTCGAAAACTCATTAAAATATAGAGCTGATGACCTTTGCGTTAACTTTGTGTGCGAATATTTTTGTTGGACGCTCGGTGACCCTCACTTTTTTTTCGGCAGATCACTTCCTTTTCTGATTCTTTCCATTATACTAAAAATAAAAAGAAATCTGTACGTGGGAAGTTTTAATCATTTCTCGTATACTATTGAAATAGGGTCGACTTGGTACATGGATACAGGTGTGCGTAACTTAGAAGTTGTATTTTTTAAGGCTAATTCTAGCTGATTTAATGGCCTATGTAGCAAAGATATATCAAATAGGCCTATATATGCAGAGTTAAACACACATAACTTAGATGTGATTCTTCAACTTAAATATAATTTATACCGACAGTAATGAATCCGGCCAGAATCGCCTCAGTGGCTGGAAATCCTAGAAATGCTATGATCTGCGATGCGCCTTATCTTCAAAACGAGTTCGGTCACCCCCGATTTTTTTTACTTTTTTCATCTAATCTTATCATTTTCTACCTGCAGTCATAGTTTTAAAAAAATCTGTACGTGGGAAGTTTTTTGGCGCGAACGTCCTTAATCGTCAATTTTGCGAAATGAAATTCCCTGCAAACACAATTTTTCTCCGCGATCGCAAAATTTAAGTCCCGCGAAAATAGAGGAGAATAAGGTAATCATCAATGCAAAGCACTCCCTCCTGTTCAGCAACGGCCAACCATGGAAGAAGAGAAATTCAAACTCACTGTTTGATGTTACCATGGGAAGCTATGATGGTGCGGAGACCTGTGAATTGGTGGGTTGTTACTTGCTCTCCCAGCTGAACGAAATACCTGGAGTTGAAATCGGCCTTTACAGAGATGACGGGCTAGCGGTCCTCCAACAGACACCAAGGGCAACAGAGAGGATAAAGACAGAAATATGCAAAATATTTAGAAAATCACCATCGAAGCATACAAAAAAGTCATCAACTTCCTGGATGTTACCTTTGACCTGAACACGGAAAAATTGAAGCCATACCCCAACCATCAAACACCCCATTCTATGTGCATAGCAAATCAAACCATCCTCCCAACAACATCAGAAATATACCGGAATCAGTTAACAGACGGCTCTAAGAAATTTCATCTGATGAAGCCATGTTTAACGAAGCTGCAACCCGGTATCAGGATGTGTTGTACAAGAGTGGGTATACATGTAAGCTGGAGTTTAAACCACCGCAAAGGGCACCACCCCAAAGACGTAACCGATCCTGGAAAATTATCTGGTACAACCCGCTGTACAACGAGAATGCCAAGAGCAAGATAGGAAGAGAGTTTTTATGCCTCATCAATAAATGCTTCCCTGCTGGCCACAAATTAAGGAAAATATTCAACAGAAACACCCTCAGACTGAGCTACAGTTGCATGCCGAATGTACAACGAATTATAAAGGGACATAACCAAAGTGTTCTTAAGAACTCGGCTTAACCGACGCAAGACCAAGCCAAAAGAACGTGCAACTGTAGGAAGAAAGAAGGGTGCCCATTGGAAGGAAATTGCCTCGCTAAAGGGATTGTCTACCAGGCCCAGGTGACAGCTGCCAGAAAAACCGAAACCTATGTAGGTCTAACAGCCACAGAATTTAAAGCTAGGTTCAGAAACCAAATGTCATTCAATAATGAAACGCACAAGAATGACAGGGAACTTAGCAAGCATATTTGGCAGCTTAAAAGCAAAGAACAACGCTTCACCATTAAATGGAAGATCCTGGGCAAGGCGAAACCCTACTCAAACCTGACAAAGCGATGCAATCTATGTACAACAGAGAAGCATTTCATCATCACCAAACCGGAATTGGCAACATTAAACAAACGCAACGAACTACTTTCTACATGCCTCAGATATGGTTAACTCACTGTATTTCGTTTTTACAGCGCACGCATACTGGCGCTTAAGAATTTTGACATGCTTTAAGCATGCGCATAGATTTTGTATTTTTTAAAAGTGCATTTGAACGTGCAATGATTGATTGTAATTGTTTTTTTATGATGTTTTGTAACGGTTTATTGCGTCTTTCGTGAACAAAAATGCTGATGTGTATTTTAGTAGGCTTCAGTGTATATGGAAACTAACTGATGAGTGGGCTGACTTCATGTTTGCCTACGAAACAGATTTGTATTAAATTCCATATGTACTCAAGATCTGAGTAGTCACTTGAAACAATTTGTTATATATACATGTATATATGTATACATACATGTATGTATGTGAGTATGTGCAATGTACAGGTCTCCATACATCTGCATGACTGCTGATCCCAGAAGTTTAAAACACTACAAATCATGCTGATTTGAAACAAAATCGATGCCACCTGGATCACAGATCTATATTTCAATCGATTGCTTCTTGTTGGCCATTATTATGTTGAAATAAAAAAGACAAAACAGGCTATTTTAATACCAGTTTGACAAACGTCCGCAGAACGTGATTGCAATGCAGCCGGGAAGGTTCTTTAATCCTCATGGTTAAACATGGCGCTCAATACAAGACAAATTTTATAAATCTAAAACCATGCCCCACCGGGGGCAATAAGGACTAGATATAAAACCAGTTTTCACTTTTTAAACTTTGATGCTAGCAGTGCTTGGCAAATGGGCCACAACTCACAGCAGAGTTTTTATCTTGGACTTTGCTGCCTGGATCGCAGATTACTCACTTATTTTAGTTGAGTTCAAAGTTACTGAACACATTGTCTTTAAAACGTGTTGATGACTTACGCGTTATCAAGGCTTTATAATTCCTATGAACCCCCAGGCAGGCTACAAGCTACTTTTTAAAACAATGCTTAAGATATTAGTCCACAGAGCTGTAATGCATCACATCTCTTTTCTGTCCGAAATGTATTTGCTGTGACGCTGGATCGATTCATGTGTTGTGTTTCACGTCACAATAACCTGCATAAAGGATCTGTTCCTATAATTCTACTCTATATGCAACTTTTTTAAAATAGATATCTTGTTGTTTTAGGAAACAGACCAAAAAAAACAGAACAAAAAAAACTGACTGACCTCAGTGTCAAGACAAAACTAATTCTAATCCGGTCCGTTCAGTGCTTTATCTGCTTGTGCTAAAGAAGCAGTAGTAAGAAATTAATGTATTATAGTGACTTCATCTTTTAGCGAAGCAAAAGGGTTCTTTTGATTTTCGTTTAACAATAGATCTCCAAAAGGTGCCGCTTGGAAAACTGAGGGTTGTTTGCATATGTTATTTCTCGAAAACGAAGAGCAAACCAATGAAAAAATACAGGGTGAGGTTTTTCTGTTCAATTGAAAACGGCATGTAAAATTTCAGGCGCTTTTGCAGAAAAAAGAAAAACACTTAAGATCATCACTAAGTATGGTTTTGCACCCACCCCTTCAATTGATTCCTTCATGAGGTGCTCCTTAGTTTAAAGGCTTGACTTGCAGCTTTTTAATAGAGGTAGTACTTTTAAGCACTGGTTCTCTTCAAGTTAAAACGTCTTGTAATATTCCAGTTTATCTTTAAAATGTAGATGGTGGTATAGCACGGCTTCGAGTGTACGGACTTGCAGTCAAGGATTGGACCCAGATGATCATGACTAACAAGGAGGTCAGTTTTTTAGTGTACAACCTGTATTAATTATGTGGAGAAACTATATAATAACCATACTAGCATGTTGACCAGTGGATTGCATAAACAAGCCATGGACTGTAGTGGTGGATCTGATTGTGCAAATTAGAGTTGGTTGCTAAATTGTGCATTAAAGTATCTGGTTCATTTGTTGGTTGGGGAAATTGTTAACACTTTGCCTTGTCTGCAAAGTAATTTGGATAATTTTTATCTCGAAGAACACTTTATTGAAAGCGTGACAGAAAATTGCCATTACTGTACTTTTGATTCTCACCAAATTTGGACAGTGGTCTGATCTGATAATTAGCCAATAATGGGCCATTTTTCAGCTCTTTTCATTATATCCCCCTCAGGAGAGTTTTGTCAAGTTAGCTAATTAAATATTCAAGCAAAGAAAATGGTGGGCAGTCATAGAAGAATGCTTATTAGCTCAAAATTGAGGGAAAATCTTTCAGTGATGGAAGTCTGGACATTTGTAAGGATACAGAGAGTAATTTGGGACCATTTGGTGGCTTTTAAGGCTGAAATTATCCATAAGCAAGCTTGTTTCTGTGCCTAACACCACGCCAAGAATAATTATCGGCTAATTATGCAGTCTGTTCTCTTTTTGTGTGGGTTACACGAAGTGTAAAGCCACATTGTTGTATCACCTGATTTATTTATTTGTTTGTTTGTCTATGAGAGTTGAGCACCTGTCACGTGGTCTAGTGTCTGTGACGAACTAGTAGTCTTGGTTGTAAGCTTGGTTTGAGTAATTTTTTTCAGGTGATCGTATCACGAGTTAGTTCTCCTGGGCACAAGCCAACAGACACAGACACAGCTTGTGTTATATGTGTAGATTGTGCAAGAGCGTTTACGCTCACACACTGGTTCAATCTTCGGTACGGGTTATAATGTTTTGTTTTTCGCTTTATCCAGTACCGCATAAATTTGCACTGACTCATAATAACATTAGACTACGAGTAGTCGGTTTTGTTCCTGAAATCCTCTGCGTGCGGAAGTCAAAATATATTATGCAAACTAGGGAAAGAAGCATACACAAATGGGATATGAACTCTTGATCTCTCGTGTGATGATCCAGCATGTATCAACTTGTGCATTACTTACAAGTATTTGAAAGTGTCAAACCTCAATTTTGACAAAAATTATCTTGCTGTTTTTGACTGCAGCACAGAGAAAACATGTGCAAATACATGTAATGAAAACATGTAAGCAGGCCTCAGTAACAAACAGTTTGTTAACTTTGAACTTTTTTTTCTATTTTTACAAATGACAACATAATCCTGAATGGATAAAGGTTTTATGTGCTTGTTCAAAACCTAGACTGCACTCACATCACAAGTACTTCATTAACGAGCAATGCCTCATAACACCCTTTCATAACTTATTTTCCAAGTTCAGTGGCTAACAGCCACTTTGATCTAAGTTGTATCACCCCTTCACTCCTTAACTTCCTGTTAGACATTTAGAAACCCGGCAGAGTCAGGGACACCCATATGAAAAGGCAAGCAATACTTGTCAGAAGATATAAATTTACTTCCTAAGGGAGAATAATATGCAAGTTGCTTGAGCTTCATTAGAACCCTGAAAGATACCACTTAAAATGAAAGAAGTGTGATCACTAACCACTACTCAAGAAAGGATACTGCTGTGTGCCCATCAACTGGATAACCTGGTTTGTTTTGCCAACACCTATCCATTGGATAGTGATTTATCATTTGAACAACTAGCGTTCTTTCCATTTTTTGACCAACTGGGTCCTGTTCTGATTTGGAGTATTCTAAATCGTGAAATTTGCTTCAACGAGGATATAGGTTCTGACAATAGAAATCTGTCCTGCCCTCCTATATCTAAAAAGTGAAGCCTTGGAGCTGACTGGCTCATAGCAGCCTGAGGTTAGAAGTATTTCTACTCCCCCTGGATGGGATGCTAGTCCATCACAGATCACTCCCCTACAATTTGTCAGGCCTCCCCAACAATTTTCTTTAAAATCCAAACATCTGCTAATTGTGTACATGAATCAATTTTTTGTAACCGAATCTACCTGCAGGAAAATCTACAGGATTCCAATTATATGTAAAAAATCATATCATAATCACCCCGGTCCCAGAGGTTTTTCTTGATTTTTCTCTGCATGAGATGAGAGAACCAGAGCGGCGAAGAGGCAAGAAAAACCTCTGGGACCAGGGTAACTCGTAAGCCACACATGTCCGCACCACGGACCTATTGTTTCTTTTGTTCTCTTTTCTAGCCTGCTAAGGTAAGGAAAGTTTGGAAAAGATATTACCATTTAAGGTTTAGCTCTCAGGCAATAATCCAGGGATTTTTTATTGAAATGTCGGCTTGTGTTGTTCATGTT
>JAHPZR010013400.1:30000-35000 GCA_019787425.1 Platygyra sinensis
TACAATAATGGAAAACTTGATTCATCACTGATCTTATGGGGAGCCTTGACCTATTGACTGATATATTGGTCAAATATATGTTGGTTGTTACTCAATCGACATTTGATTGATATTCAACTGATACTGGACTGAATCGCAACCCAAGTCATGATTGATGCTTGGTTGATACAATGACTGATACTGTATGTGTATAGGCCGATATAGTGGGCGATACACCAGCATTGTACCAATACTTCACTGGTACATCACTGACACTTTGCTAAGTATATCAGTTGATATATCAATTGATATATTGTACAATGTATCGACCGATATATTATTTTCTTTTTTATGTCTTTGGCCGATGCTGTTTCAATCTGGGACCATTATATCGGTGGAATATTGGATTTTTTTATCGGGTGTCAATCGAGTAATGGCCAGTCTATCAATCACTTGTATCGGTGGATGTTCACTGACTGACAGTGGATAGTCCATATCAGTGGGCTAGCAGTTGACTATTTCTTGACTATCAACTGATACAGGACCAACAGTCGACCAGTATACCACCGGGGGATTGGTACGGACAAGATGGCGGTACAGACGTGTCCGTAAGAGCTCCGCACTTGTTACCTAATTACAAGGTAAAGGACGCCCGTCTATGGATAAAATTGCCCTCAGCAAAAAGAAAAACATTACTTTAAAGCGCACATCAACACAACGAAGTGATTCTAGCGGTTCTGAATCAAGTTCTCCGTCAGATAAGCGACTCCGGAACACGAAGTACAAAGATAACGAAGGTGAAATCCAAGAAGTCTTCGAAGAAGCTGTTGAAGTCTCTCCCGTCCAAGAATTGGAAATGACTGATAAGATGTCAGAGAAGCTTGATGAAATATTAGGGAAGCTAAACAAGTTAGATAGTATCGAATCTACTTTAAATGATTTGTGTTCAAAGATGGCCATTGTGGAAGGTGACATATCGAAGTTGAAGGCTGACGCACGTGGTACTGATACTAAATTGCAGCAGATGGACGAGAGTTTAAAATGGTTTAATAAAGAAATGGAGGACATAAAATTGAAGACGAAGTTTCTTGAAGCGGCTAAAGAAGACCTACATACGAAGCAGCTTTATGCAGAAGCCTACAGCCGTAGAGAGAATTTGAAATTTTTTGGTCTGGCTGAAAAAGAAAACCAGGGCACAGTCAGCGAGGCGATAAATACACGTGAACTACTATTTGAATTTCTGAAGAATGGCCTTGGATTTGAAGATACGGAAAAGAAATTTGAATTGCAGAGAGTACATCGTTTGGGAAAACCCGCTTCTGGAAAAACACGACCGATTATAGCAAGATTTTTGCGTTACCAGGATCGCGAGATGGTTTTGAGAGCTTCGTTTCATCTTCGAGACCGCGAGAGTAGAGTTCTAGAAGATTATCCGCAAGAAATTATCGAGCGCCGACGAAAACAGATGTCGAAGTTAAAGGAAGCAAAAAGAAACGGTATGAAAGTATCTTTTAGTAAAGCAGAACCGGACAAACTCTATATCAACGGTAAATTCGTTCCAGTGTAATATTCTGTTTGGTAAAGCTATGCGCTTTCAATTCATTCCTCTTTTCGAGAGGTTAGGGTTAGTTCCATATAAATTATCATTATTTTCTTCTGTGATTTGATATTGATTTGGCGGGCAGAAAGTTCTATAAATTTCATTTACGGCTAACAAGTTAAGGAGAGAGCTCTGAATGGAGTTTGATTTGTTCCATCTTTCATTCTTATTAGAGATGGATTATGTGTTTATTTGTTCATGTGTGTTCTTTTGTTGTAAATTATTTAGTTTTATTTCAGTGGGAAGTTTGTTTGTAGCAATCGCACTTTTGAGCTTTAAGCCGGCAAAGAAATTTCTCGTTTGTATTAAACTCAAAACAATCAGGAACAAAGTTATTATGGTTGTTCTTAATTCCTTCAACCTTCATTCTTTTTTGAGAATTTTAGCTTTTAGATTTGGAGGTTATTGCTCATGGATGTTAAAATCTCGTCAGATGCTTTAAAATAGTTTCTTTGAATGTAAGGGGAGTTAGCAATTTTAAAAAAAGACGCACCATTTTCACATGGTGTCGCAAAAAGAATGCAGACGTGATTTTTTTACAGGAAACCCATTCAAATAAAGCAACAGAAAATCAATGGCAACGTGAGTGGGGCGGGAGAGTGCTTTTTTCACATGGCAGTCCAAATTCATGTGGCACCGCAATACTGATAAACAATAAGGTGAATTGTACAGTGCTTTGTACAGTTCCGGATCCCTTGGGGCGCTTTGTTATTTCCAAAGTTCAAGTTGATGATAAAGTATATGTACTTGTTAATATTTATGCACCAAACAAAGATAAAGACTCGATCCTTTTTTTAAGAAACTGCATACTTTGCTTCAAACTGAAAATTTAGATTCCGAGGAGAACATTATTGTAGGCGGAGATTTTAATTGTCCATTAAATCCAACTTTAGATAAAAGAGGTTCTGGTCGATATCTGGAGAGTAAAAAATCCTCAAACAAAAACTTACACTTGGAGTCAAAAGTCACCTGTTATATTATGTCGTCTAGACTTCTGGCTTATTTCCAATAACCTTTGCGATTCTGTAAATTCAACTGATATTATCCCGGCAATAAGAACTGATCATGCAGCAATTAGTTTAAACCTTGGCGAAATTGGAGAGGTAAAGGAACCTGGCATGTGGAAAATGAATGTATCGTTATTAGATGATGAAGAATATTTAAATTATTTGAGTGTTAACATACCTAAATGGAAATTAGAGGGGGAAAAAGAATTATCAGATAAACGAAGCGTTTGGGACTGGATTAAATACAATATTAGAAGGCACGCTATCAGATACTCTAAGGAAAAAGCCAAACAGAGAAATGACAAAGAAAGGATGATTCAACGGGAATACGAGGAAGCTACCCGGCGTTTTGAAAAAGACCCTAGTGACTACAATAAATCTCGGTTAAATGAAATTAAAGAGAAACTGGAACTATTTTATGAAGAAAAAACAAATGGAATTATTGTACGTGCAAGAGCTCGCTGGCATGAGCACGGAGAAAGAAGCACTAAGTACTTTTTGAACTTAGAAAAAAGGAATCATGTTAAAAAACACATCCGAAAATTAGTAATTAGCGGCGCTATAACAACAGACCCATACCAAATACTTTCCGAACAAAAAAAATTCTATTATAACTTGTACAAAACAAAAGCGGTAGACAAGGACTCTGTCCAATCTTTTCTAAAAAATTTAAGTATACCGCAATTGTCTGAAGAACAAAAACAATCCTGTGAAGGCCAGATTACCATAGAAGAATGCAAAAAGATTTTAGAAACGTTTCAAAACAACAAGTCTCCAGGAAATGACGGTATCCCAATTGAATTCTACAAAACCTGTTGGGATCTTATTTGTCAACCATTCATTAATTGTGTTAATGAGTCCTTCGTAAAGGAGGAAATGTCAAATTCCCAAAAGCAAGCCGTTATTACTCTAATAGAAAAGCAAGGGAAAGATCGCACGCTAATAGAAAATTGGAGACCTATCTCTCTGGTCAATGTTGATGCTAAAATAATCTCGAAAGTGATCGCTTCAAGAATTAAAAATGTTTTACCCTATATCATTCACAGCAATCAAACTGGTTACGTCAAAGATCGCTATATTGGTGAGACAGTAAGATCGATTTTTGACATCATGGATTTCACTGAAAAAGAAAATATACCTGGTTTGATGATATTTATTGATTTTCGTAAAGCATTTGACACTTTAGAGTGGAGCTTTTTATTTAACTGTCTAGATTCCTTTAATTTTGGCCATGAATTTAAGCGATGGATAAGCACTTTTTATAAAAATATTCAAAGTTGTGTAATAAATAATGGTCTGACTTCAGAATACTTTAATCTTACACGCGGAGTTAGACAAGGTGACCCTTTGTCTCCTTATCTTTTTCTTTTAGCTGTTGAGATTTTAGCAATTGCCATTAGGGAAAACAAGGAAATAAAAGGAATTGTTATTGATCAACAAGAGACCAAATTATTACAATACGCTGATGATACAACGGCGGTCCTCTCTGATACAGAGTCGGGCTATAAACTTTTTCAATTGTTAGACAAATTAAAAAAGTGTCAGGTTTAAAGGTGAATAGTTCAAAGACAGAAGGACTCTGGATAGGATCTTTGAAAGGAAGTGAAATGAAACCACTTGGAATCAAATGGCCACACGATCCCATAAAAGCCCTGGGGATCTTCTTCTCGTACGATAAAAAATTACTATATACGAAGAACTTCACAGAAAAACTTGACAAGATAAAAAAATTAATTAATATCTGGTCCTCCAGAGGATTATCCCTTTACGGAAAGGTGACTATAATTAAATCTCTGCTCCTACCAAAGATTGTGTACACGTCATCTTTGTTGCCTACCCCTGAAAATATAATTAAAGAATTAAATCATTTGATTTATAACTTTTTATGGAAAGGTAAAGACAAAGTAACTAGAAAATCTGCGATAAATGATTATGAAGGAGGAGGCATTAAAATGGTCGATATTGAAAGCATGATTAAATCTCTCCGTCTCGCCTGGCTAAAAAGAATCTTTGGTGATAATTCTGGCGCATGGAAAAATTATTTAGAATATCTTCTTAAAGAAACAGGTGGTCTGATTATTTTTAGTTGCAACTATAATGCCAAAGACTTAACCATCAGTTCGCAATTCTACATGGAGTTACTGACGTGGTGGTCTGAATTTCGGAAAGATAATGCGATTGAAACTAATTGGCTTTACCGAATTTGGAATAATCAGGAAATAAGAATAAACAACAAACCAGTCTTTTATAAAAGGTACTTTAATTATGGAATTCAGACGGTGGGTGATTTGCGTTTCGATCTTAACAGCATTGATTCTTATGAACTAATCGCAAAACACATACAGAAGACGAACTTTCTGGAATGGACCGGTCTTCGCCACTCTGTACCGCTAGTTTTAAGGAATGCCTATCAT
>JAHPZR010013400.1:42500-48564 GCA_019787425.1 Platygyra sinensis
TTTGATATAAAACAGATATGCATTCAATAAAATGTAGTTGGTGTGTTATGTTAAATGCATGTGTCTATTTTCTAAACATACTTACCTAAAGGCTGAAATGTCCATGGCTTGCAGGGCAATGTCTCCAAGCCCTTAAAGTGCACCTCACCCCAAAATATTTTCTTCACTTAAATAAATCTTGCACCTGTTCGAAACACATTGCGCCTTTTTAAACTAAATCTTGACTTTTTTATAGGCTGTAAAAGTTGCAAAATCTAGCCATCACCTGTTGCATGACTGAGCTACTAAGGGGCATGGGTCTATTCCTGGGTTGACATCACAGACTGATTTGCATCATATTAAGTCTTTGTAAACATGCATGCAAAGAAGTTTGTGACATCAACCCAGGAATAGACCCATTCCCCTTGCTTGGTTGTGGAACAGACGATGGCCAGATTTCTGAACTTTTAACGCTTGTAAAAAGTCAAGATTAGGGCTAAAAAGGGGCAAAAAGGCGCAATGCATTTCAAACAGGTGCAAAGAGTTATTTAAGCAAAAAAAATATTTTGGGGTTAGGTGCACTTTAAAATACTCCTGAAAATCAAGCGAGTGAAACCATCGTACGGTTAAAACATTATCCCTGATGATCTGTTCTTCATGAGTTTGGTAACAAATCAGTTCATAATAGTCTGATGAAATGAGATCGCTTCCTAATGGTGTTGAGTTGCTTGCAAGTAGTTCTTCGCTGGAACAAAGAGCGATATATCCAAGAACTTCGGTTGCCTCAACAACAATTCGAGTTACTTCGCTAGCCAAGACATGAAATTTCGCTAGACACTCAACAATAGTTTAGCAACGTTCGGGTAACTCCTCTACGTGATCGACTGGTTATGTAACTTACACGAAATATACCTTTGTTTTTCATTCATGACTGTGCTTTTAATTGAAGCTGATAACTTACGAGTGGTAATTTTCAATTGTTACATGTGTAAATAAGTCACACAGCTAACATACAGAGGGTAGAAATGTTGTTTGCAAAGAGTTTTAAGCAATTCGCTGGCTTGACTCAAGTTGAGAAACGGTGCGACGTACTGAACACACTCACGTAACCAATCGATGAAATCGATGATCGATGACAATCAATGCCAATCGATAACAATCGATGCCAATTAATTGATTGATATTGATAATCAATAAGCAATCGATCGTTCAGGTTGGTGTGATTATCGATTGTCATCGATTGTCATTGATTTTCATCGCTTGGCGTTGGTTTTCATCGATTATCAATATTAATCGATTAATTGGCATCGATTGCCATCGATTGTTGATAGATAATTTGTCGGTCAAGATTTCTAAAGGGAACAGCCTCTTGATGTATTCTAATGATTAAAACAATGACAGTCTAGGACATCGGCAGAAGATCAGGTTTTATACAGCACTGATAATTCATTTAGCTTAACTGAATAAAGTTTACGGAAAGTGGCACAGCGTTAAAGTATGTCTTTTTAAAGTTACAACAATCTAATGTTATTAAAGTACAATAAACATGAACTTTGGATCCTCAAACATCTAGAGCATAACCTGTAAACGCTTACAATTTAAAAAAAGGCGATTCTGCTATGTATGCAACTGTTTCCATGATTTATGTTGTGGATTTTTGTTGTTCTTTTCACGCAAGCAATGTTACTTAAAATCGTCCTTGCGAACCAGCAATTTGGCCTCCAATCCCCAGAAACTATGACCTTACACTAGACCTAACGACAAAGACGACACAATCTTTTTTCTAAGAGCCGTTTACTCATTTCATCACCTTTCAAAGACACTCTCAGAGTGATCAAAATCACAGTTGGTTGCTGCGCGAACGCTACAAAACACAGTGGAATCGCGACATGAATTTCAGGAATTTGCACAATAATCACCTATGCACTTGGGCCTTATTAATTAGTCGAGTGTTAACTGTCTGCAACTTGACCAGTTGACAGAAATTGGTTTTCAATATAACGCTTAATAACCCTTCCAAAAACAAATGCCTCTCACCCGTGTTAGTTAGCTCTCAAACAAGAACAGCATTACTCATCGCTCTCAGAGTGTTACTATCTTCACAAAATATATTTACGTTCGCTTGTGCAAACATAAAACAAGTCAACAGCAACAACAGCAATGCAAGCAGTATGGAAAACAGAAAGGTTAGCTCCTCGAAAACTAAAGTTGCTTGAATGGACATCAGTGTAACAATGACGTAAAGGTAAATCGCGTTTGCCATGTAAGCATTTATCAGATCAATCATAAACAATAACAGCAGTAATAGGTGAACCACCCTTTCTTTTTTTTCGTCAAAATAATAGATAATAAACTGTGAAGGTTGTACAATTTTCCGTGCTTGGCAAAACCAAGACGAAGTAGGGGAAGAATAGCAGGTACTCGTTTTTGCAGTAAGAGACTCAGCTGAAGGGTCCAAACTGTGGCTTGTGGTGCTTTCGTGACCACTAGCAACTGTGCTTGTGGCAGTGGCTGTACATGTAATGTTGCCTGCTTTTTCCCTTGCAGCTCTAACCTTCTCTATCAGGACCGTTTTTTTCCAACTTTTTTTGTACGGCTCACCCATTTCGTCTAAAATCTCGCGCAATAACTTCATGGTCATATCCTCAGGGTTGCCTTTCTTTAGTTTTTCCCTTTCATCCTCTCGTTGCATATCCTCTTTTTTCTTCCTCTCTTTGTCCATTTCCTGCAGTTGTGGCAATTCCTTGAAAATATCCGTCAAATCGACGTAAATTGGCCATTTAGGCTGTGAGCCACTAACCTTGCCCACTACTTTGAGAATGGAAAGAACTTCAGACCAACGAAAGCTGGGAGTACTTTCCAACTCCCACCCAAGACAGGCTTTTTTCTCAAAATTTAATACCCTAAAGCAAATGGTAACTTTTTCGCTTTTTTTGGAATCCGATTGCCATTCAAAAACTGGAAAGTTTGATTTTAGAGACGGCGATCTTACAATCCTGACAATATGGCCAACTTGCAATCCTTCTGATGCAATCCATAATGCAACGATGTCATTGATGTAAATACCAGTTTCAACATGTTTAGGGTTGATGAGATTTTCGATTTTTTCATAAAAATCAAGGCGTGAAGTGGCAGGCCGGTATACTTTTCCTTCCTGTAATGAGAGAAATTCTGCCATGTGATAATGCTGTCCCTCATACTCTACATAATTTGGTCGAATAGAGTAATCAGTTTGATGTTTTTTGCTGCTGCTTTGTTTGCTTACCCTAAGGCGGTTTGGCAGGGGCTCAAGAACTATGTTTTCGTCCACTATGTTTTCGTGAATGCTTGTCTGCCTCTAAAGCTACCAATTTGTCACGAAAATGGTCCCTGATGTTTGTATGTTTGGGGCAGATAAGTGTATACTCGTCTCGTTCCTTGTCTGTTTCGAATTGCAGAGAGAGACACTGTTCGTGATACCAATCTTTGCAAGTAGGATAACTGCAGCCAATCCACTGAGTGTTTTTGGGAGGTTTAAATAATTTGTCTAGGTACTTGCACTTCCTTTCTTTATAGAACGAACAATGTGAAGGACTGTCTTCATCATCATCTTTGTCTTCCAAATCTTGATTAGTGTCTAAAGAGGCCGTCGCTGCTAAAGCAACCAATGCACTACAATGAGTTGTACTATGATCTTCAATGGCAGTTAAAAGTACCTCATTGTCTATATCTAATAGATCCTCACAGGGGATTACCTCGTTCTCATCAGGTGCGTCCCATATGGCAAAAGTTCCAAAATTGGGAGTATTTATATTAATAATGTCACCGCCCTCTAATTTAAGGATGTTTCCTTTAACCAAAGCTGGCAACATACCAATGAGCTCTAACGTTTTCAGAACTTCTTTCTCTGCCGTAATCATGCCCGCTTTTAGTTCATCATCAATGTTTTGTGGCCATTGTGGCAGCTGTATGTCGCGAGCCTCTTTTTTTAATCCCACTTTCAATTCTTCTAATTTTTGCACTCTTCCTGCCAAATCCATCATATCCAGCATAGATAAATTAGGTTTACCTTGGCAGAAACATCGTAGCTTTCCAAATAATTCCTCACACTTTTGTGAACTGAATGTCCAAGGATAAAACACGTGATTCGGAAAGTACAAAGAAAACATCTTCATTGATAGTATGAGGCTATGTCCTGCTAGGACCATGTCATCAAAGGTTTGCTGGGAAATAAAGTTTTTTTTTTTATTTATTTACTTTTTTTTCATTACAATCTTCACATTACTACATTCAACAAAACTTACAGCAGGCTACTTACAGAGGCAAAAGGACTTTGACTAACAGCTTATTTGGTTACATTGACAGACACTGTAGAAAATAATACAAGTACACTAATTACAGGACAAAATAAAGTTATTATTAACATCGTACCCTGCAATTTTTAACCACGCTTGCCAATACTGCAGGAATGTTAAAGGTGCCCATGCAAGCTTTGCACGTTGTCTCACCGTTAATTCTTTCTCCGTATACGCCTGCAGCATATACTGTCCCATTTTCAAATATGTTCTTGTCGCAAGACTTTCCTTATCGCTCCACTCTTTCAAGCATACCATCACTTCTTTCTGTAAAATTCTCATCGCCGCATCGACATTCTGTTTGTCTTTCACAAAAACGTCACTTTTCCACAAACCAGATCCAATTCTGTCATTTTCAAACACCTTTAGGATGTGTTCTATTTGAGCAGTACCTTCACCGATAACGAGAATACGTTTAACGTTTAGCAATTGGTTGCGCCATTTCTTAATAAGATGCCTCCAATCTGGAAACATGACGGTTGGAATGGGAATATCTGCATCCATGCTTTGAAACTCTTCTACTACAATGTTGAATTCGAGGGAGTCATGATGCAGACCGATGACATCGTTTCTGTCCACTTCGCGTTTTCTAAAGCGATCAAAATAATATTTTCTGACTTTAGAGTCACCATCCGCTCCTAATCCAACCACTGTGATATCATTATGTGAGCCCCACAAAGCGACTTGATTAAACCAGTGCCTCACAAGAGCGTGGTCCTGACCTTTATAAACAGGGCTGATAGCCAAAACGAATGACGGTACATGGTCCTGCAGTGGTGCCAGCAAGAATGCATTAGCTTGCTTAGCCTTTTCATAATTTTCGTTCTTCATGACCTTTAGAATGTCCTGAGCTGTAGTAATGACACACTCGCTTTCGGTTGCCAAACCGATAATTTTATTGCCTTTAACTCGCAGTGTAGGAATGATCGCAGTTGCGTCCACCGCCAGCTCGAAAACGCCATTATATCCAATTTTCTTGTAAAAAGACGCAGCAAGTTTCATGGCTTTTTCCTCTAACTTAATTGGTATGACATAGTTACACCTTGCTGTACGGTACATTGTGTTTAGACTGGGTCCACCAATGTTATCTTTAATAATTGTGGCCAATGCTGGACCCCCATAATCGAGGATGGTTGCAAAGAGGGATTTCGTCTCATCGTTCCATCACTTAACTGGCGTTCCTCGATTTTGACATAAGTTTTTCAGTAAGGAAGCTAATACTAAACAATCTTTATCGGGGTTTTCCATCACAGCTGCAATTTTAATAGCAATGTCAGGAACAGCACGATTAATATTGTCATGTTCCGTTAGTGACTTCAGTTCTTTAATAACAATTTCTTTATCTCGTAACTGTGTCTGCATATCTCATATTTTTGCGCGAAACATATCAAGAACTGTGGAATATTCAAGCATGTCTTGCAACAGACATTGTACAGCTTTCGATCCTGTTGCCTCCCTTGATGATATTTGTGACATTTCGAAAACGATCTTGATTTGTCATAAAGCTTTTCCTTCGAACTTTTCTACCTCTGTAGTTAGCGTAGTCAGAATTTCAAGACCAATATTTGCTGCTGCTCTGACGGATGATAGCGTGGACGATAAAATAACTTTTTGTACACCTCTCGCCGTGACCGTTTGTTCCCGTTGGAATTTGTGAACATTTTCCCTCACTATTTCTTCTACAGGAATGTCCAAAGTAGTTTTGTCAGGTTTGGGTTGGGTTAATACGGTAGATGTACTGGACTTTGCAA
>JAHPZR010013402.1:0-61738 GCA_019787425.1 Platygyra sinensis
GGGGGAGTAGGCAATTTTCTGGGACATGAATTTTTTTCGCACTTTTGGATTGTGCATGATTTGTGTTTGGAGGGCATTAGTTTGTGCAGGAAGTTTTTTATTAACATTAGAAAAACAGGACGTGGATAGCATTTGCTTGCTTGCTTCAGCTGTGTTAAAAGTTAATTTTCCTTAGCAACCCGCAAGTGCACCAACCGACTGGAAACAGGTCTTACCCGAGTGTATAACTGTACCCTATTTGAGAAGTGAAATGGCAAATTCCCATTGATTCAGTCAATGATTAAAACCATTTAAGGCAGTCTATCTCGGAGTTACGACGTTACAAATCAGTGTTTTAAATTTCTTACCTGCGCAAGGTTCTTCACCTCTTTTTCCTCGGAGAAGTTTGTGCAAAATGCATAGAACTTGTTGCCTTCGCAAAAGCGAAGTGCCAGGGCATTGGTAATGGCGGACACCATCATCTCTTTTTTAGGCGTTCCCTCGACATCTCTAGGATATCCTTTGTACGATAGGGAACACATCTGTAAATGGAGCGACAAAAAATTATTTCTAGCAACATTACCAGAAAGTAAGCTTTATTTGTATCTAATATCTTTTCGAAGAATGATCTACCGGGAGAGAGGGCAATGGGAAAGGAAACGTTTTATAACGGTGGCCTTACAATAAAAAAATAAAGGAGCGAGAACACAATGTCAAAAATGGCTTTCTTCTTTTTATCAGCCTTCAAATTCGATGATCGTCGGCGAGGTAACTCTGTGTGTAGAACAAAGGTCCGAAATCGACGTAATAGCCCATTTCACGGTTAATTTTTCTCATTTGCATTACAATGTAATCCAACGTGGATGCGAGGCAATTTCGGGCTAAAACTGCAAAATAGCCCGAAATTGCCTCGCATACATGCTAGAATTCATTGTAATGCAAATGAGAAAAGCTAACCGTGAAAAGGGCTATTGTCTCCTCTGTATGACTGATAAAGGACCAAAAATCTCGCTGATCATCGACAAGGTAATTCTGTCTGTGAAGTATATTTTTACCGATTCCGAAATCACGCCGATGTTCATCGACGAGATACCCTGGGTGCCAGAGGTTTTTTTCTCGTTGGGGGCGACAGAATTGAGCGGCACCAACGGGTAACAACCTCACTTCCATGCCGACGCTAATTTCCTTTGATTGACATTCGCAGTCATAACGAGCCGCTTATTATTCAGCACATGGAATTCGGCACGGAAACAAAAATAAACCTTGCTTTTGGATAATTTCAGCCTTAAAAGCCAGCAAATCGTCCCAAATTACTCTCTGTATCCTTAAAAATGTCCTGGTTACCATCTCTGAAAGATTTTGTCCCAATTTTGAGCAAATTAACATTCCTCCGTGACAGGCCGCCATTTATTTATTTAGCTAACTTGACAAAACTCTCCTGAGGTAAATCCGGTTTGGGCAAGATCATCACGCACCTAACCAATAGCAGCCCTTTTAAGAAACGTTTTTTTCAACCGACCAATCAGATTCCTAGGGTCAAATCTTGACTCTGGAGAAATAAATGGCAACGTGATTGGATCGGCGCGCTCAAAAGACTTATCTGCCTGAGCCAGCGGTCTCTCGCCTACAAGCACTACTCGCTCTGACGCTCCTCGCCGATGGCGAGCGAGAAGACCTCTGGTATCCAGGGTATCGGCGAGATAATTCTGTCTGTACAATAAAGGGCGCGAAATCTCGCCGATAATCATCGGCGAAGTATTGAACTAAGGCTTACATGAGATTCGATTCTGTAACCCACTACTTTCAAAAGAATAATGAGACGGCGTTGGACTTGAATACCACACACACTGCGTGGGGATACACAAAGTGACTGCAGGGAGGTGTTAGGGTGGAGAACAGAAGGCAGAAGGCAGTAGGAAGACCTGAAATGACCTGGAGGAGGACAGTGGAGGTAGAGAGGATAATACGGCCTCATACGCGTACTGGTGCAATGGGACAATGACGCTGACGAGGAACCCATTATAAGGTGGGGGTGGAGATTAAATTGAATTGATGCAGCGAAGTAGGATGCTAGTTAACTAAGCAGTTTTGAAAAATAAGATTGTACGTTCTAAAAAGTTAACACACACTTTTAGTGTTTCCACATCTATCAGGATCGCTCCCTCCTTGTCATCTGTTTTAGAGGATCTTGTGCTCGCAACGAGTGCCAGGAAAAGGAAGAATTCTGTCCATTTCTTCAACAGAAACTGGTTAAAAAGCATTTCATTCAAGTTAGAAGTTTTTATTAAGAATATAGTGGCAACCATTCAAAGAAAATTTACGTATAGAGTGTTTACACCACGTGGTCAGCAGCCATGCAAATTCAAAACTAAAGAGTTCAACTTCCACAGGATTGAGGTGAGACACCGCCGTTTCATCATTTCGGAAAACCAATATGGCTGCCGTGACGTCATGTGAAAGCACTCTATTGGTGCTTATAGCTAAAACACAAGTCAGCTCAACTATACACCCCCTTAATAAGTCGCGGCGCCATTTTGAATATCAAATTTATGACGTCATTCGTGGAAAGTTATAACCTGTCATCTTGCGCTGATTTACGTTTGATCAGTGTTTGATCGCTCGACATTAGGGACTTTAAGATATGGTACGGCGAGGCTGTAGTACGGCGGCAAATAGTGAAGATCACCTCCGGTGACGTCATGTCGCGTGTTCCATTACGGCTTTCTCGCCGTAGTCTTGCTTTCTACTACGGGAAAGTGCCTAGTTTCACGTACTCTTCACTACGTGAGTATAAGCCTGCTGTTTACTTCTCATTTTAACGCTTTTTTCACTGTCTAAACAGCCTAGTTTGAAGATAAAGTACTCAATCATAAAAATCCGTTCGAAGATAACTGTTTCTTTGCCATTTGTACAGAAAATTTGAACGAATTTAATACCTATCCCGAAGCCTATCGTAAGCGACAGGCATATTTTATTGACCGGTCCGCACAGCCGCAGATAAGAAAGCTTTGTATCTACTAATAAGTTGAGCTGTTCAAATTGTATTTTATTAGAAATGAAAGCTTTGTATTTTCGGACTTATCACATTGTACGAACATCCTACCCGTGCTAAAATCGAGCTTTTTATCAGTGTTAAGCTTATTTTGTTTTGTGGTTTGAATTACAGCGGTTCTAAACGCAACTGAGAGGCAAATCTTAGTTTTTTGAGATGTAAGATCGACACAAGAGAAGGAGATCATTGTCATTGATCAAGCCTTTGTCGTATGAAAGTAGAATAAAGTCGAACGTATCCATTTTTGTAAAGACACGTAAATGCTAAACACCCCGTTGCCGTACAGCGAAATCCTAAATCTGTTTGAGGTTTGCGGAGGGAACGGAGTTGTCAGCCTAGTCTCTCACGGCCGAAGTAGCCGTAGTAGCAGCCCGCCGTAGTGTATCTTAAAGTCCCTATTAACCTTACATATGGCGGCTGAGCCCGCAGAACGTGCGGCAGTCAAAACTTAGCTGTCCTACCGAAACGACACGATAATAGCCTTTTTCTTCGCCGCTAGCTAAAATAAAGACAGTGCTAAAGTTGTTTTCGCCTCTTTTAATAATTAACTAGAGAATTCTGGGTTTAATTTGACGACGAACAGCGCATTTTGTTCAAAATAAGACAGCTATTATCCTACACAGCAACGCTCGACGAACTACTATTTTTGGCGCCAAATTAGAATCTTGGAGACACAATATGTTTCATATTTTTCACTCTTCGCAATGTGATATGCTTTTGGGAATTGTAAATCCCCTTTCGTGAATATTTAATGCCATCTCTAATGAGAAAAGTTGCTTAATTTCAATGCCTTTCCTGTCAACTTACATTGACGTGAGGACGGTAAAGTTTTTCCCGCCTGTTGAATCCTGATTGGTCAATTCAAATTTGCGGCGCGCCAGCCGTATGCAAGGAAATGTCGAGGTCAAAAGAAGAGTCCAAGAAAGGTCAGTATCTTTCCTAGCACCATATAAATATTACCTACGATAAAATTGAGAAGATAACCTTTTTGTTAGGCTCAAATTGTCGCAATTGTGCCGTTTCTTTGTGTAAATCCTATGGGGATACATTCGACAACAGCCGCAAAAGAAATGTGACTTATCACAAGATACCAAGCGCACCAAAACTGAAGAAATTATGGCTTCAACGAATAAGAAGAGAGTAAAAATCAGGGTATCTTTCCGTAAATGACGTCATATTCAAAATGGCGCCGCGACTTATTAAAAGGTTGTAAACGGCTAAACAAATTAAACTTAACAAAATTGAAGTCAACTACTCATAATATCTAAAACCACACCACACTGAGCTACAACACTCATCTAAACTAAACTGATTCTAGAAAACATGGATGCTTTAAGAAAAGGGGGGATGTGTGTGTGTGTATGTGTGTGGAGAGGGGGTCAGAATAATGAAGACGAGTTGCCGATAGCCACACATTCTAGCCACGCTCCCTAGGTACATACAAACACACACAGTCTTAATTTTTGTTTAAAAGCGGGGTGATGGGAGGAGGCATCCTTGATGGCTTTAGAGATTAAATGCCAAACAAAGGGCCCTATGTACCTTACACTATTTTTGCAAAAGTTGCTATTGTGCCGTACATGTAGTGATTAATCGGTTGATGACAGCCTTTATTTACAGGACAAATAAATTCATTAATATTACCTCGTCAGATCCTTGTTCATCTTGATCGTCTCTGACCCATGGACTTTCAATGTCCTTCTCCCTAAGGTCTTCCTTTTCTTTCTTGATCCATTCATATAGTTCTTCATTTGCATTGGTCTCTTTACTGTTAACATTTTCTATTGCTGTTTGAAGCGAGGTGTCAATTTGTTGTTTTGCTGTTTCAAGCACGGCGTTAACATTTTCCCTAGGTATTTGAAGCAAGGTGTTAAAATTTTCTCTTGCTGTTTGAAGCGAGGTGTTAATTTCTTCTATTGCTGTTTCAAGCACGGTGTTAACATTTTCTCTAGGTGTTTGAAGCGAGGTGTTAACATGATCTCTTGCTGCTTGAAGCAAGGCGTTGAAACTCTCTTGAAATGGTTTCAATGTTCCATCATTATCCTCTCTTTTAAATGGTCTGAAAGCGAAAAAAAACTAAATTACAGATGGTATGATTCTTACTCAGTATAAATGAGAAACATTGTTTATTTAATCTGCATTTGTGTTTAAAACTCAATAACACCACTTCATTTTCGGGGGAAAAATATTAAAACTTATTTTCCTTCAGAGTAAACAAAAATTTCAGATTACAAAATCGCGCTAAACCCACGCCTTGCAAAAAATCTTTAAAAAAATGACTTCGAAGGAATATATCACTTTAGTGTTGATAGCTACTATACATCGGCAAAAGTAAAATCTATTTCTTAACATTCCAGCTCCATCAAGTTAAATTTTCAGCGAAATCGAACAAAAACCAGAATTAATTAGATTTTTTTGTCACCTATCTCACAGCTTGCTAGCTAAAGGAAGTGACTGTCGCCCCTGGAACGTTTTGGTCAACAAAATCCAGAATTATTGCCTGAGAGCTGAAAGGTAAATGGGAACATCTTTTTTGAACTGTTCTTAAGTGATTTAGACGAAAAAATGACCTCGGCGGGTTACGAACGACACAAAAGGAAAACAGCGAAACAAGCTTATCAAGACGATAATTATTCACCTCGTGGCGTTTCGCACGTTTTAAACTCTGGATAATTTCAGCTTTAGTAGCCAGCAACTGGTCCCAAATTACTTTCTCTATCCTCGCAAATGTCCTGACGTCCATCTGCGAGAGATTTTGCCCCAAATTTGACCAAAATAACATTCCTCTGTGACCGGCCGCCATTTTCTTTGCTTGAATATTAATTTGCTAACTTGACAAAACTCTCCTGAGGGGGGATATGACGAAAAGAGCTGAAACAAAATAGCCTGTAATTGGCTAAGGATGAGATCATCCCACTGCCTAAATTTGGTGAAAGTAAGATGTGACGCCAATTTTCTGTAACGTTTTTAAAGTTATGGGGTTAAATTTGGCCCCATGAGTGATAATTTAGTCTACAGAAGAATACAAATTTTTGTTCAAAGTTCGATTAAGCTAACCCAGGATTAGAAAAATATTTAATTTCAGTTTTTTCGGTGAGGTTTTCTGCTTATGCTGTTTGTAATTCAGTTTTGATCTTTAAGTGAAAAATGAAAGCATTTTCATAAAAGAAAAATGGTTGCCATGGGCGTAGTCAGGATTTTTCAAAGGGGGGTCACACTGACTCATACAGAGGGTACTCACCAGATTGTCACCTGAATATTGTAGGTTGTTTGCTTACAAAAAGGTTTACAAAAGGTGGTCACGGGCACCCCAGGACGCCCCCCCTTGGCTACGCCCTTGATGGTTGCTAAGGTTAACTATTATTCCTGGGTTAGCGTTTTGAACAACTCCACAGATATCAATTCAGTCACTGATTAAAGACATTGAAGATCATAGTATACTGAGCTGCACAAATTGCTACAACAATTTATATATTCGTGCAGCTGGAAGGAGGGTCTAAACCATGACTTGTCATGCATCTTTAATTGCTTCGTTATAGTTCATAGGTCATGTGAAAAGATTACCAAGTGGAATGCAACACATTTACAACAAATGAAATACCACAACTGAATGAAACACTGGACCTCCATTTTCTAGAAATTAAGCTTTAGGGGCTTCTGATGTCGCTACATAATTCAACTTACAAAAGGTCTCGTTTAGCTGCTTTAAATATCTCCGCTGATTCCAGGAAAGCATCTCGAAAAGAGAGGTAATAAACTCTACGAACGCCAGCCTATATAACAAGATATAATGTATTAAGAGTAGATAATTTGTTCTTGAATCACGTATCTATTATCCGGTAAACTGCCAATAACCAACAATAACCCTGACTTTCCCTCCCCTCCCTCCCCTCCCTCCCTCCCCTCCCTCCCCTTCCCTCTCCTCCCTCCCCTTCGCTCTCCTCCCTCCCCTTATAGGCTCCTTGTAGGCCAGGGAGACTGATGGGAAGTCTTTCCAATCACCCATCACAGTTAAACTATATTTGAGGCCTCGAGGCAACTTAGTATAGTAGCTAATACTGATAAGCAAGAACATACATTTTAAAATAACTGACATTTCAAAGCAACGCGCGTCTTAGTTGCCACAACAATCCATCTGCAATGCAACACCTAACCTAGGGCTCTCTAGAAACGTTAGCCCATTGACTGATTTACCAGGCACAGCAAGCAGGGATTTGGGCCGGCACATTCTGCCAAATCAAAGTGAACATATAATGCTGACATGACTTTCTGGTATCACTTATGAAGAGGTCGTCTCTTGCCGTCGTCAAAATTAATCTGCATTTGCTCAGGTTTTTTCATTCCTGGAGATTTGGTACGGACAAGATGGCGGTACAGACGTGTCCGTAAGAGCTCCGCACTTGTTAGCTAATTACAAGGTAAAGGACGCCCGTCTATGGATAAAATTGCCCTCAGCAAAAAGAAAAACATTACTCTAAAGCGCACATCAACACAACGAAGTGATTCTAGCGGTTCTGAATCAAGTTCTCCGTCAGATAAGCGACTCCGGAACACGAAGTACAAAGATAACGAAGGTGAAATCCAAGAAGTCTTCGAAGAAGCTGTTGAAGTCTCTCCCGCCCAAGAATTGGAAATGACTGATAAGATGTCAGAGAAGCTTGATGAAATATTAGGGAAGCTAAACAAGTTAGATAGTATCGAATCTACTTTAAATGATTTGTGTTCAAAGATGGCCATTGTGGAAGGTGACATATCGAAGCTGAAGGCTGACGCACGTGGTACTGATACTAAATTGCAGCAGATGGACGAGAGTTTAAAATGGTTTAATAAAGAAATGGAGGACATAAAATTGAAGACGAAGTTTCTTGAAGCGGCTAAAGAAGACCTACATACGAAGCAGCTTTATGCGGAAGCCTACAGCCGTAGAGAGAATTTGAAATTTTTTGGTCTGGCTGAAAAAGAAAACCAGGGCACAGTCAGCGAGGCGATAAATACACGTGAACTACTATTTGAATTTCTGAAGAATGGCCTTGGATTTGAAGATCCGGAAAAGAAATTTGAATTGCAGAGAGTACATCGTTTGGGAAAACCCGCTTCTGGAAAAACACGACCGATTATAGCAAGATTTTTGCGTTACCAGGATCGCGAGATGGTTTTGAGAGCTTCGTTTCATCTTCGAGACCGCGAGATTAGAGTTCTAGAAGATTATCCGCAAGAAATTATCGAGCGCCGACGAAAACAGATGTCGAAGTTAAAGGAAGCAAAAAGAAACGGTATGAAAGTATCTTTTAGTAAAGCAGAACCGGACAAACTCTATATCAACGGTAAATTCGTTCCAGCGTAATATTCTGTTTGGTAAAGCTATGCGCTTTCAATTCATTCCTCTTTTCGAGAGGTTAGGGTTAGTTCCATATAAATTATCATTATTTTCTTCTGTGATTTGATATTGATTTGGCGGGCAGAAAGTTCTATAAATTTCATTTACGGCTAACAAGTTAAGGAGAGAGCTCTGAATGTTAGATGGAGTTTGATTTGTTCCATCTTTCATTCTTATTAGAGATGGATTATGTGTTTATTTGTTCATGTGTGTTCTTTTGTTGTAAATTATTCAGTTTTATTTCAGTGGGAAGTTTGTTTGTAGCAATCGCACTTTTGAGCTTTAAGCCGGCAAAGAAATTTCTCGTTTGTATTAAACTCAAAACAATCAGGAACAAAGTTATTATGGTTGTTCTTAATTCCTTCAACCTTCATTCTTTTTTGAGAATTTTAGCTTTTAGATTTGGAGGTTATTGCTCATGGATGTTAAAATCTCGTCAGATGCTTTAAAAATAGTTTCTTTGAATGTAAGGGGAGTTAGCAATTTTAAAAAAAGACGCACCATTTTCACATGGTGTCGCAAAAAGAATGCAGACGTGATTTTTTTACAGGAAACGCATTCAAATAAAGCAACAGAAAATCAATGGCAACGTGAGTGGGGCGGGAGAGTGCTTTTTTCACATGGCAGTCCAAATTCATGTGGCACCGCAATACTGATAAACAATAAGGTGAATTGTACAGTGCTTTGTACAGTTCCGGATCCCTTGGGGCGCTTTGTTATTTCCAAAGTTCAAGTTGATGATAAAGTATATGTACTTGTTAATATTTATGCACCAAACAAAGATAAAGACTCGATCCTTTTTTTTAAGAAACTGCATACTTTGCTTCAAACTGAAAATTTAGATTCCGAGGAGAACATTATTGTAGGCGGAGATTTTAATTGTCCATTAAATCCAACTTTAGATAAAAGAGGTGGAATAATCATACCAAGGAAATCGGTCGTGAACAGTATAGAATGTTTACAAAGTGAATTAGATCTGGTCGATATCTGGAGAGTAAAAAATCCTCAAACAAAAAGTTACACTTGGAGTCAAAAGTCACCTGTTATATTATGTCGTCTAGATTTTTGGCTTATTTCCAATAACCTTTGCGATTCTGTAAATTCAACTGATATTATCCCGGCAATAAGAACTGATCATGCGGCAATTAGTTTAAACCTTGGCGAAATTGGAGAGGTAAAGGGACCTGGCATGTGGAAAATGAATGTATCGTTATTAGATGATGAAGAATATTTAAATTATTTGAGTGTTAACATACCTAAATGGAAATTAGAGGGGGAAAAAGAATTATCAGATAAACGAAGCGTTTGGGACTGGATTAAATACAATATTAGAAGGCACGCTATCAGATACTCTAAGGAAAAAGCCAAACAGAGAAATGACAAAGAAAGGATGATTCAACGGGAATACGAGGAAGCTACCCGGCGTTTTGAAAAAGACCCTAGTGACTACAATAAATCTCGGTTAAATGAAATTAAAGAGAAACTGGAATTATTTTATGAAGAAAAAACAAATGGAATTATTGTACGTGCAAGAGCTCGCTGGCATGAGCACGGAGAAAGAAGCACTAAGTACTTTTGAACTTAGAAAAAAGGAATCATGTTAAAAAACACATCAGAAAATTGTAATTAGCGGCGCTATAACAACAGACCCATACCAAATACTTTCCGAACAAAAAAAATTCTATTATAACTTGTACAAAACAAAAGCGGTAGACAAGGACTCTGTCCAATCTTTTCTAAAAAATTTAAGTATACCGCAATTGTCTGAAGAACAAAAACAATCCTGTGAAGGCCAGATTACCATAGAAGAATGCAAAAAGATTTTAGAAACGTTTCAAAACAACAAGTCTCCAGGAAATGACGGTATCCCAATTGAATTCTACAAAACCTGTTGGGATCTTATTTGTCAACCATTCATTAATTGCGTTAATGAGTCCTTCGTAAAGGAGGAAATGTCAAATTCCCAAAAGCAAGCCGTTATTACTCTAATAGAAAGACAAGGGAAAGATCGCACGCTAATAGAAAATTGGAGACCTATCTCTCTGGTCAATGTTGATGCTAAAATAATCTCGAAAGTGATCGCTTCAAGAATTAAAAATGTTTTACCCTATATCATTCACAGCAATCAAACTGGTTACGTCAAAGATCGCTATATTGGTGAGACAGTAAGATCGATTTTTGACATCATGGATTTCACTGAAAAAGAAAATATACCTGGTTTGATGATATTTATTGATTTTCGTAAAGCATTTGACACTTTAGAGTGGAGCTTTTTATTTAACTGTCTAGATTCCTTTAATTTTGGCCATGAATTTAAGCGATGGATAAGCACTTTTTATAAAAATATTCAAAGTTGTGTAATAAATAATGGTCTGACTTCAGAATACTTTAATCTTACACGCGGAGTTAGACAAGGTGACCCTTTGTCTCCTTATCTTTTTCTTTTAGCTGTTGAGATTTTAGCAATTGCCATTAGGGAAAACAAGGAAATAAAAGGAATTGTTATTGATCAACAAGAGACCAAATTATTACAATACGCTGACGATACAACGGCGGTCCTCTCTGATACAGAGTCGGGCTATAAACTTTTTCAATTGTTAGACAAATTTAAAAAAGTGTCAGGTTTAAAGGTGAATAGTTCAAAGACAGAAGGACTCTGGATAGGATCTTTGAAAGGAAGTGAAATGAAACCACTTGGAATCAAATGGCCACACGATCCCATAAAAGCCCTGGGGATCTTCTTCTCGTACGATAAAAAATTACTATATACGAAGAACTTCACAGAAAAACTTGACAAGATAAAAAAAATTAATTAATATCTGGTCCTCCAGAGGATTATCCCTTTACGGAAAGGTGACTATAATTAAATCTCTGCTCCTACCAAAGATTGTGTACACGTCATCTTTGTTGCCTACCCCTGAAAATATAATTAAAGAATTAAATCATTTGATTTATAACTTTTTATGAAAGTAAGACAAGTACTAGAAATCTGCATAAATGATTATGAAGGAGGAGGCATTAAAATGGTCGATATTGAAAGCATGATTAAATCTCTCCGTCTCGCCTGGCTAAAAAGAATCTTTGGTGATAATTCTGGCGCATGGAAAAATTATTTAGAATATCTTCTTAAAGAAACAGGTGGTCTGATTATTTTTAGTTGCAACTATAACGCCAAAGACTTAACCATCAGTTCGCAATTCTACATGGAGTTACTGACGTGGTGGTCTGAATTTCGGAAAGATAATGCGATTGAAACTAATTGGCTTTACCGAATTTGGAATAATCAGGAAATAAGAATAAACAACAAACCAGTCTTTTATAAAAGGTACTTTAATTATGGAATTCAGACGGTGGGTGATTTGCGTTTCGATCTTAACAACATTGATTCTTATGAACTAATCGCAAAACACATACAGAAGACGAACTTTCTGGAATGGACCGGTCTTCGCCACTCTGTACCGCTAGTTTTAAGGAATGCCTATCATAATCCAGATCATACAGCCCTAAATCCATCTTTTAAAATTGATTGCGGCCTTTTTGATGTAACTAAAAAGAAATCGAAAGATTATTACTCCCTTTTTGTCCGTAAAAAGGCTTGTTTTCCAAATAACACAAGAAAATTAAGGAGTGAATTTAATTTAACTGATGAGACATTGAAAAAAGCTTTCTTTCTTCCCCATTCAGTTGCTTTTGAGCCGTATGTCAAAGCCTTTCAGTTCAAAGTATTGAACTCTATACTCTACACGAATTCAAAACTACACAAAATTGGGTACATTGCGGATGATCTATGCAGTTTCTGCAAATGTGAATCAGAAACAATGCAGCATCTCTTTTATTATTGCTCTTATTCAATTTCTTTCTGGGAAGATTTCGAATTATATTACTTATCTTTGACACAACAGCAGATACATCTTAATCTGAAAGATATATTAATCGGTATTTTAACACCTGAACTTCCCTTACTTAATTACTTATTACTCGTAGGAAAAATTTATTTGTGGGCGTGTAGAAGGAATAAAGAACTTCCAAGTATACGTGGTTTTAAATCAAAAGTCAAATTAAAGTATGAGACGGAAAAATATATCTGTACAAAAAATAATAATTTAGATATGTTTAAGAAAAAGTGGGCAGCATAAATACAAGAAGTAGCTGAATAACTTAAAGCGTGTCGGGTTCAAATTAGTGTGACTTTGCTATGAAACTGTTCATGAGTGTGTGTATCTGTGTGAGTGTGAATTATAGCTGTGTTATACTGTAGGTCCTGTATATTATGTTTAGTTAATTAGTATAGTATTGTAATGAAACTTGTGTAAATAGTTAATAGCTGTGTGTAATGCAATAAATAATAATAATAATAATAAAAAAGGTTTTTCATTCCTACGCTTAGCGATTAGCTTGGAACATTCGCGCCATTTTCCAGGTTTGTCATTCAACCCAGCAGAAATTTATGCAATTTCCTGTAATTTTGATTCACTGGGTTCTTGGTTGGTTTTGCTTTTACGACACTCAACTGAACCCCCATCCCCTACATTAAACGGTTTGTCGTGTTATCGACCTCTCCGTGGCCATCTATCGCACAAGCGAACAGGTTAAAGAAATGAGCCTTGCAAAGAATGGAAGTACATTCAACACGCATATAAAACGAAAAAGGCAGAGTAATTCCGCGAGGTTCAGAAATGGATGTTTTTTCTCCCACTCGGTTCACAGAGACATGCAGATTATTTCAAATGAGACAAAACTTGGCTTGAACATTGTTTGAGAAATTCCACATTTAATGGTGGTGTTGACACGCTTGTGATTGACAGTATGACGTCATAAACAAAGTTTAAACTAGGCGCCAAAATTTAAAATTGTGTTTTTGACATTAAAATCTGTATAGCAATGTTCTCCAATTAAGGTGATGATTTTTAGTGAAAACCCCACCCTAATGGGATAAAACGTCATGAGTTAATACTTATTAAGGACTTTCAAATTTCCCGCCAAATGTTAAAAAATGTACGGAATTCGCCACATATAGTAAAAGTTTAGGGGTGTTTAAACTCAAACACGATAAACGTAAACAAAATGAAGATTACATAAAAATAAATTTGTAGTTTTTTGAATTTGCAACATTGGGTGTCAGGATGCTAATTTCGTCACTTTGCAATACATGTGACGTCATAATTGCGTATTGCTGACGTCAGAGCTTAAATAGCTATAGAGTTTTTAAATTCAAAAAACTGCAAATTTGTTTCTCTCTTTTCCACGTAGATTTTTTTAGACTTTCTCCATCGTATTCCACTGTAAATGCGCCTAAAGTTTGGCCAAATAAGGTAATAAACCAATTAAATTCCTGCAATTCCTTTGTTATTGTTTTTTCTTTAAACACTCATAACTTCTAGCCATTTTATCAGATTTAAACAAAATTTTTCACCAAAAAGCTTCTTTTTGACAGTAGAACAATTCTATATACTTTGTCAAATATCAACATCAATTGTGACGTCACAATGTCAGTCAATGATGTCAGTCAATGATGTCAAACTACATTCAAGCCAAATTTCGTTTTCATCCGCCGGAGCTTTCTAACCTTCTCTGTGAAGTAAGTGAGACAAATAAACACCCAAAACTGAACATCCTGTTCAGATACTCAGAGTAGAACTGACTAATTTAAACTTATGCGATTAACAATCTTGTCATAAAAACTTTGCTGGTTATCCTCCTTTATTCTGGATGTGTGGCTGAACAATAAATAGCTACAAGAGATTTTCAAGGTGAGAGTGAATCCCCCATATAGACCTTATAGATGATAACCAGTTCATCCGTGAATATGGAATCGCGCTTCCCGGGCATGTTTTCGTGGAGGATTTGTTTTTGTGTCGTTTCTTCTTGTTTCGTTTTGTTTCAAAGCGAAGGAAAGCTTCTAATGCTGTGTGGAAGGCACAGATGTCCTCTATACAAACAAATCACAACTGAATGAACGGCACAGACATGTGTAGACAAAACGAGTGCAAAGTAAACAAACCCCGAAACACAACGCAACCGAAGAAACAGTGACAACCGCTCGCCGCCCAAACAGCCGACGGCAACAACGCCAAAGACAACGTCGATTAAAACACGACATTAGAGACCTTACAATCCGACAACGGCAACGTGAGAAGTCTGGGTCGAGCAGAGCTACGCCGTGTTGGCGTTCCCGCCAAAATTGAGATTACGACTTTTACGAGCTAGAGCGTGGACGACGGCCATTAAAAACTATGCCAAAGTTTCGTGACATCATTCTCCCCCCCTGGGGGGGGGGGGGGGGGTACTTAACAAAGTTTAATATGGGGAGGCTCCGCCCCGAGGTCCAACCCATTACCCCCTTTTATGTATTATTTTTGCAGGAAAGGTACCCCCTTTATATACCTTTTATTGAAAAAAAGGACCCTTTCACATACCTACTTTGTGAAGTCTTGTCCTCATTTTCATGTAGGGCTTAATAAATAAACTTATACAGCCATAAGGGGCGTCTGTTCGAAATATTATAAATAAAGGCCCTTTTAAATATCGAAACGACCGATTTCCCTACCCTTTTATATACCTCAACTTGTGAAATCCCTACCCTTTTATATACCTGCAGCTCGAAAAAGGTACCCCTTTCGGGCGGAGCCTTTTCGTATAGGCCATTATAGGGAGTACCCTGCCCCCGGGCATTCTCCTGGCTTATGCTTCCTGTTTGATTAACGCTGAAGAATTCTTGCTACTGTAGGATTTACACAAGCCTAAGAATCCGGATTTACCCTTCACCCGTGACTGATTTTTTTAGAAAAAATGGGCGCCTTTATTTCTGCAAGGATACTTGGCCATGATAGATGCTGTAAGTAGAAACTACTCATTTAACCGGAATTTAGCGAAATAACAGCATAACTTTGTACGTAGAAATGAAAGGTTACGTTTTTCATTTTTACCGCTGGTTTGTGTAGCATCTGCACTTTGTCACATTACAGAACTTGTGACTTACTGCGCATGGCGATTTATTAGGTGTAAAATTGCGCGTATTTGGACTAGATTTTTTTTAACTCGGAAATATTATTATTTGTTTCAAAACTAAAGTTTATGTCTGTGATAGTAATTTCCGGAACTCATCATAGTTTGTTATCTGTCACCTTACCAGGGACTGTGTGGTAGTGTTAGCTCTAAGGTTTGCTGCGGAGCAGCCAGCCATTCAAGAGCTTCTTGGGCAGAATGATGGTAAGTGACTAGTTAAAAGCGTATTTCAAATACTGGTTACGAATAGGATCAATTTACGCCACTTTCTCGACTCCAATGGAGTCAGCTAGGTAAGTCGTTGATATATATCGTAAAAAGAAGTGGACCCAGAATTGTACCTTGAGGTATACCACAAGTAAGGAAATGGTCCCCAGAGAGGGAACCATTTATAAGACATCGTTGTTTACGGCAGTCCAAGTATGATCTGAACCAATCGTACGAAGTACCATTTGTTGACCGCAGTAGCGTCTCCAATTACTCCTTAAGGGCCACAGAGGGCAAACTAGCCATCCCACAGCCACACACAAACTATATGAAGAATAGCTTCAGTTACTCTGGAGCAGTTCTTTGGAATAGCTTACCAATCGAGTTGCGGCAGGCTGACTCCCTTAGCGCGCTCCGGCTGGCTGCGAGCGTCTCTTTCCATCAGGTTAAATTTAGAATTTTTATACACGGCACTCATGTAAAGCAGGTTTTATTTTGTCGTTTAATACTATAGCTATTATTATTGATTATTTAGAGTAATTTTAGAATAAAGTAGTTCTAGTCGTTGAATAATTTGTAATAATTCTGGTAAATAATTAGGTTTTTATAGTTGTGACTGATGAGCTTACCGTGTCTAAATAAAGTTATCCTATCCTATCCTATCCTATCCTCTAGTTTTCACGATCGGCGGGTAGCACTGCGGATATAACTTTGAGGAAGTACTAGTCAATTCCAAAACCGCCAACCCCCCCCCCCCCCCCGGGTAATTCCCGGGCATTTGACTCGCGTTAAGCTCCGTACAGTGGGGAAGTTGATCCAAACAGTAGCCAATTGTTTATCACAGAATATGTAAATTTGAATAAACGGTTTTAAGCATGGAAAAAAAGTTTTGCACAGTTGCTTTAACATGCCTGGAGGGTGGGGGATTTGACCCTCTTTGAAGCTCTAACGGGTGGGGCATTCGACCGTCTAAACTGGCAACATAGAGGGAAATTTGACCAAATTTTTTCAAAAAAGTCAAATGCCCCGGGGCTTGCCCGGGGGGGGGGGGGAGGGGGGAAGGCGGATGGGCGGTTTTGAAATTGACCGGAAGGAATATGTAAGGAAGTATGTTTGGAATATGTAAAGAAGGTATTAAAAAGTAAGGAAGTTAGGAATTTAGTTCACGACAGTTGCAAAGATGATGATATTGAACGATAGATGCCTCGATGGTTTCGTGTTAGATCTGGAATGTAGTAAGCGGTACAGTTTGCAGCAGGTCATAGAAGTTAGGAGAAATGGAAAGCAAAAATGTTAGGATCGATGTTACGTACATCATTGCGAAGCAGATCGCAGCAATCAATGTTACGGAGGACGAGAAAAAAGAAAAAAGTCTGCCTGGTTATAAGTTACTGTAATGAAAATAATTGTTTGAAGAGCACTTGTTCGTGTTGAAGCAAGAATTTATTCCCTTTCTCGGCGAGTCATTCTCGAAAGTTTTTTCGGAGTTGGTAAACCAAACGACAGGAAACGAGCTACAATTTGTTTGGTAACAAGCCATCATGTCGTCAAGGTCAGTATCAAACCTTTCGTTTATCAAATATGTCATTTTCTAGCTCTATAGTCGTATAGTTTATTTAATGTACTTACTTGTTCATAGTTGTTTCTTACTCTTCAATTACTTGTTTCAAGTTGACAATTGTATCCAGGGCTACCACAGATCCATGCTTTTGGGAAAATGCCAGAATTTTCATCACCATAAAATTGTTATTCTTTTATAAGTGTCAAATAGGCTGGCAAAGAGACGATCACGATTGTGTTGAGGAAAGTTATAAACAAATTAAAATAAATGAATTGCTTTTGTGTGTGTGTGTAAACTGAATGTGGCAAAAACAATTAGTAGCAATTCAAGGTGCTGAAAATAATTGCCAATCTGAATAGCAACTTGACCTTTGTGTTGTGACTCCAAAAAAATTAATAACATAAGTCTTGAAAATAACTGGGATTTTACTTATTTATTTGTAAGTATTTTTATGAATTATGCACCATCTTGTGGGGCTGGAAATTATTTGTCCTGCTTTTATTCAAATAGTGGAGTGGAGAACAGAAACCTCAATAAAGGGAACTCAGGGAACTGATATCCAGAAAGGTAATTGTGAGAAAACTGATGACTATAGCATTGGTTGCTGTATATAGCTTTCTATCCACAGATGACTTCTTTTTTATAAAACAGAGGAAATGTCAGGTATTTAATTTTTTTTTCTTGTTTGTTTTTTGTTTTTTGCTGGTATTTAATGATAGCATCTATAGAGTGGAAAACGTCTGCCAGAATGCCTAACATGATTAGTGTTCCTGTCAGAATGTATAAAATAGCTCTTGGAATTCTGAACATTCAAGTTTTCCCGAGGAAGCATGCCCCTAGAGTCGCAGCTGTTTTGACCCTATAAATACACGCAAATTTTCACCAAAGACCATGGAGGTCCCTTTCATCAAACAGTCAAAGCAATGTCAGCTATGATTTAGGGAAGAAGCATTTTAAATTGTCTAGGTGAAAGGCTTCTGTTTAGGGGCTCTAATCTTTGTCTATTACAACTGGCGCAGTGCTAAAACTGCTAAAACTGGCTTGAAATTGGCATACTCTTCTGCTTCTTTTTCAGAATGCGACAATTTTAATTTTTAATTGTCATGGAAGGTACAACTGGGTAAAATTAAATTTACCGGTAAGGTACAACTGGGTAAAATTTAAGGTACAAGTGCATTTTGTAGAGAAATGTGACAAACATGATTTTGGTCTTGCTCAACGTGCTTGAACATCTTTAAAGTAAAAGGCCTACTATTGAGTTTGTCTTAGACATTGCCACTGGCAGTATCAATGTTGAAACTGATGAGAGTTAGAGATTTCTCTTCACCTAATGTGTAGGTGTGTAACTTGTATTTGTTTGGTATGTCCATATCTGGGTTTTCAGTACATGTGAGGCCATGCAAAGGGAAAATCAGACTCAATAGAAAGGTCTGGTTGAATTACATGAAATGAATGTTTTGGATGTAAATAATATACCTCATACTATAACAGTGCTTGCAACTCAAATTGCAGATGGGAGATGTGAAAACAACCCTGCCTTGCATCTATTGAAAATAATAATTTAATTACAAACTATGTTTTAAAATGATTATAATTTTGCAAAATACTGACAAATGCAAAGGAAAAATAGCACAGCAGCACAAAGGCCATATTCTGAAGCCAGCAGCCAACATTACTGTTCACTTGTAAATTATATTCAGTTACAATTGATATTCTTTTAAACTGGAAGATTGGAATGCCTATGATAGGCATGGTGAATTAGCAATGAATGGAAAGCTCATACCCTCATTTGGGTCCTCATAGTTTTATGCATTTATGACAATACAAAGTTTTTCTTTGTCCTTTTGTCGAGGGTGCTTCCAGGTGGGTTGGCAGTTAAGTGTAATGCACCAGTCAACGTAAACTCCGAGCTCTCCCCCCCCCCTCACCCCGGGATATGTGGGCTTTAGTCGGGCTTTATCACCATATTGGCAGCTCTTTGAGTTCCCAGTATGTGGGGGATTCGCACGTTCTGCCACTTTTGTCCTGAGGAATGTGGGGCATTAGTCGGGGATTCGTTCTAATCCAATATGGCGGAGATCGTTCCCGCAAGGACTTCTGGGTACATTTCGCCACATTGAAGCGGAAACAAGTGTTCACAGGTATTTGTCGAATCCGTTTCATTGTTATTCCAATCAATACATCGAACGCGAGAACATATCCATGCGAGAGTCCTTGCTCCATATTAGGAAGTTAAATTTGATTGGTTCTGAATAATCGGCAGCATTGAACCAGGATTAATCGCTTCTAGGTGATAAGCTTCTAGTAGAATCCACTCTTTGTTTGTTTGTTTGTTTGTTTTTTTTGTAAGTTCACAGACATAGCTGCTAGAAGTCAGACTGTCTGTATTGATTGGGGATATATTTATTTAGGCTCAGTGAACTCCCTAAAACCAAATAAACGGAAAAATAATGAACAGCCAAACGAGCTCAAAGCAAACGAAAGTCCAGCTGAGCAAAAAGACGGTGGAGAGGACAGAAAGCATCACTGCTATGAAAAGTCTTTTGAGAAGTCAAAACATAAAAGACTTCGCATTTCCCACCATTTCTTCTCAGGAACTTTCGAGGAAGTCGGTTGGGCTGTCCACTCATCGCGCGAGTAACATTCTCTGAAGAACTGAGCACCATGTCTAAAATAACTTGGATTACCTTGGGTATAAGGCTTATAAAATTATGGGCAATTAACTCTCTTACCTTGATAATCTCTTGCTAGCTATGATACAATAAAGTGGTTGATAGAGTATTTTTTTGTTGTTGCCATCTCGTTCTACGTGTAACAAAAATGCAGTTCCGTTCTCTAGTTTAGCCTCTCCCCTTTACTAAAGCTGGGGATGGGCTAATGATTTCTTCTTTCTTTTGTCAGATCGGAGAATGGCAGGTCGAGACTTCGTTCTACGCAAGTTTTTGGCAACCAGGCAAATATGCTCCGAGGCAAAATTCAGAGACTAGAACACAATTCATGTAAAGAGAATTAAGCACACCTAGTTTTGGTTTTGAGCTAATATGAGTGGCTTTTGAAAAAATACGTCTGAGAGATATAACGCTGATTAGTTATAATACAATATAAATGAGCATATGGCAAAGTTCGCGGCTTACCTGGATTAAAAGATGGGCACATTCTTTGCATGGACAAAGTGTCACAAATGCAATTGAGTTCTCGAGGTTAGCCTTGCCTTTTAAAAGTACAGCATTGGCCTCTGCATGAACTACCAAGTCCCTTTTTCGCTCCTTTTCCCAGTTCTTGGCGCTGTTGGAAATCCCGGGCGGAAGGCCGTTGTAACCAATGGAAAGAATCTGTCAACAGTATCGAGAAAACAATCACTTTTTCAGGAGGCTCAATCTGTACATCTGCTTTAGAGCCAGGACTCTTTTTCAAGACATCGATGTCCATGCAAGGCATAATAATTACTGTGAAAGATAAAACCCTTTAATTGCAATGTCTTGAAAATGATCAACGATAAATATTTTCCAGTCAAAATCATCAATATTTGAGTTTTCGTGCAGCCTGAAATTTAGCCGTCTCTTCGAGTCGCACACCCCTGAAAAAAGTGTTGTTCAAAAAATGTTGTTCCGCAAAGATAGGGCCAGAATTTGCGAAAGATGAATTTCCTCTTCAGTTACATGAATATATGAATTTATCCTACAAGCGGTATTGCTCTTCCAAGTTGACCGCGACACCCACAAATATTTTGCCACCGTCAGAGTAACGTTTTTGACGCTGCGAGTTTGTTTCAAACCAGTCACGAGGTACATTGAGATGCACCACGTAAGGACATTTGTTTTTCTGTGTGGCGTGATGACTTTTGCGTATTATGTAATGTTCATTCACAACAAGTTTACCTTCAAGAGGAAAGGTTACCGGGCGTTTTGCATCTAAAAAGGCCATTCCAAATTTGTCCTGATTAAATAGCCTGTGTAGCAGCCGTTTCCTTTCCTTTTCCAGGCGGAGATCAAACAAGCGAGCAAAAAAGCGGACGAGCGAAGGAGCACTGACGCCTGGGGTGAGCCAAAAATTGGGGAGAAGTGGGGAGGGGTGAGCGAGAAGGGGGAGGTGGTGGGGAGAAAAGAAATCGCCTGCAGTCAATCCCAAACATTTTAACGAACTCCGTTCGCCCACGAACGGAGAGCAGTAGTGCACTTTGATTGATTATCAGCCCGTTAATCATGATATGACACAAGAAATTTATCTTTCATGCATCACAACAAGATCAAAATAGATATGGCCGAGTCCGAAGCGTTCGAAGGGGTCTTTGAATTTTCTGTTCAGGAAACGTCGAAAGACCTTTGGAAAAACGGTAAGCTCATCATTCTAAAACCGGAACAAGAAGCTGCCATTAGAGTCTAGTCCATGGACAGGATGTACTTGCAATCCATTCATCAAATACCCGTAAAAGACTACATGGTTACAGCTGTTATTTGCACGTCGCTTCGCTGAGTATTGACTTTCGAGGGAAAATTAAGGCTTGACATATTTCGGGAACATGTTTTATGCAATCTGCTGTGCTGCCGGCTGGTTTATTCAGACGAACTGTCAAGCACAGTACATTCCTTCTTGTCACGATATCACGGATATCACATGTTTGTCCATAGCAGACCGCCGTTACTTCAAGAGAGAGCTATATATTTATACAGAGACGGCGGTTTCTTCCATCAATTTGATCGAGCTTATGTATCTCCATTTTCCAAACTTTGTTTTTTTTTTAATGAACAATGACAGACTCGACGATTAAAACTAAAAAGAAAGCCTATTTACGCGTACTATTTTGTTACGAGTTCGTTGTTGAGTGGCGGGTAGTTTGCAGTCTAAACAGAACGCAGGGTGGTCGGAACAACAACAAGGTTATTTATTCCAAACAAAAGTAGTAAACTCCGCACCAGACTTCACAAACAAGCACACGTTAGACTTGAAAATTACACTGACTTCAACCTCCGTCACACTTCTATAAATACGGCCTCTGCCAAATGTACACACAATGTATTTATATATTTATTATTGTTCTTTGTATTTTTTATTTAATTTGTAACTGAAAAACCCTTTTTAGGGAGTTGCAATAAAATATGTATGTATGTATGTATGTATGTACGACCTTTGTCACACTTCAATAAACACGTACTCTCTTTTAAAACATCGTCTCGCTAAACGTTGCTCCGGTTCGGCTTATATATCAGGCCCGTAGGCTGGTATTTGCCAGGGTGGGTTCCTTTTCGCTTAAAACGGACCTTTAATGTTAACACTGTCACACAAAATTAAACTTACCGTTATTGCAGAAGATTTTCCAGTTGAAGTTGACGGGGGTGTTGCCGAGCATAACAGTCTATTACAGTGTCCAAGTGCACAGTAGTAGTGTAGTGAATGTGCAAAAGCGCAAGATGGGACAAGCGATCTTTTCTCATCGATGCACGCATGTAGTTATTCAGTCGTCGCAATGTGCTTGCGCTTCGTTCGCATTCGCAAGATGTGACTGGAATTGTGCCGGCAATTTGGAGAAGAATGCTAATATTTGGAGGGAGGGCAGCATCGCAATCTTTCATTGCCTCAGCAGGTGAAGCTGGCCTTAATTACGGTTCCGTTGCTACGTATCGACTTGTCCATCGCGTAAGTTCCATTTCGAACAACTCAGGGGACGGGAGATCATCAGTGTAAGTGTTAACAGCCGCACTGAGGTTGACATTTCTTGAAAAGAGAACACTTGGAATGAGGGCACTTAGTAGTGATGTGGCAACTTTTGCCGAAGGCGAAAACTGCTCTTCGATACACGATAATATGATCAAGTAAAGGAATTGCCACGTTTCTTTGGAAATACTCTTTAGGAGTTTGGGCCTCAGCATTGAAGCGATGCCGTTGTCTTGATGTCAATCGGGGCATTTTAACAGCAGTACCCACCTTATCAGCCATTGAAACGCTCTGATTGTAAAAACGGGAAACGCCACAATCTCCCTTTTCTTTGGCTAGCTTGTGTAATCCTGATGCCTTCAAGCGCGAGAATTTGAACACCTCCTTACAATCGTGTCGTGATTCAAAGGCTTCTTATTATAAAATTATCATCTTATTCTATCCTTTCCACCGTCGTCACATTTGCAGGACTAGTGTCACGTTTTCACAACTAAGGTTTCAGTAATATTTTTTTTCTTTTATCACGCGAGACATGTTTTAAGCCGGTCAGATTATTTGTGAGTAGGCCACCGAGCGGACGTTTCCAGGCAGAAGCGGACAGTTCTATGGCAGACAAAACCCACGGTAAGCTTTCTTCTTGAAGACTGAAACAATTTGTGAATGAACATCACGTGATACGAAAACGTCATGACGCCACACAAGTAAAATGCCCTCACGTGGTGCATCTCGATATTACCACGTGATTGGTCTGAAACAAACTTGAGGAACTAAAAACGTTCCTCTGAAGGCGGCGAAAAATTCGTGGGTGTCGCGGTCGACTGGGAAGAGTAACATTTTTTATGGTGGTTATTATCAAATTTACTTACGTCTGCAGTTTGAGATCTGAGCTTGGCAAGAGAAGTGAACTTGTCATTAGGTAAATTTTCATTTAAAACAAAACGTTTAAATATATTTAGTCAGTAGTTTCAAAATGTTATAGTACTACGCTTAAAGCAATCCAACTTGGTTATTATAAATTTTCGTCATAAATCTAGAGATGGCCGTTCAAGGCCCAAACAAACGGCTTCAACATTTGCTTTAACATCCTTTCGATATTGTTGCCGGTGAATGGGAATGTTGAAAGCGTTTGCCACCTTCTTTCAATCGAGTTGAAACTGTCGAAACGTGTTAAACCGATGTTGAAACGTTTGCCCCGCTCTTTCAACATTGTTGAGCAAGCGCATGCTCAATTGGACGACGTAACCATGGTCATCATGGATGCAAAGACGATAGCAAAGCAAAACAATTTTGTGCGTTGCTAGCGCTGTAGTACGTCCGGGCGACGGCTTTTCGATCAGCTGATCCTACTATAGAGGACTATGAGACGACAGACGAATTTGCAGAAGAGATAGAAGCTTCAACAAGGAAACGAAAAGCACCAGAGGCGGACAACAAAAACGCAAAATGGAAGACCGACGAGATAGAGACGCTCATTGATGAACTAGAAAAGAGAAGCTGTTTGTGCGATATCTTTGACAAAGAATACCACAATCGCGAAAAAAAAAGAGACGTTGCTTACCAAGAACTGGAAAACATTCCGAAACAAGACAGTACTCGTTGAAAATCAGCATGACTCATTCGCATAATTTCTTTACATTCCGGGTTTTTAAAAAATGGCCCCTTTCATCACTTCTTCTGATCCATTGCCTCGTCTTACCCCTTCCTGGTTTTTCATCCTCATTATTCAAGATTTCAAAACCTACAAAAAATACTAATAACGAACGCACTTTGTTGTAAACATACGAGCGATCTATTCTGTCATTTCAGAATGGCACCCTTGTATGTGTTTCGTGCGTAGATCTGGGGCCGGAACTAGCCACTTGCAAAGTTTTGTTGAATGAAATGTTGAAACCGTTTGCCATCTCACCGTTCAACATCATTCAACAGGGACCTTACGCATATACGACGGCGACGGCGAGGACGACGCCTAGTAAAAAAAGTGTGTTTTTATTTTACTTTGAAATTTCGCATTTATTGAGATCTATTCAGTGTGTTTGTTGGTATTAAAACATGCCTCAGCTGAATATGTTACGAATGCGTTCAAGTCCAAAGAGAAACACGAAAAATTAGCCGTTGTGGTTCACGTTCTCCAAACAACGCTGAATTTGGTCATTTCACGTTGTCATTTTGCAGGTGACGGCAAAGAAATGTACAAAGAGTGATAACGCACGTGCACAGCTATTGTTCTGCTCATAAACCTTTTGTTTGGTGGCGTTTTCGTTGCCGTTGCCGTCGTGTTTTGCGAAAGGTCCCTAACAACCTTTCAACAGCGTTCAACAAAATCGAACGGGTGTTAAAGCAAATGTTAAAGCCGTTTGCTTGGGCCTTTACAAATCATCTGTGCATCATTTTTATTGGCAAAACCTCCTTGAATGTTGTGTTTATAGGAGCCAAAAGTTATGCAGAATTTTAAAATTCTCTTGTAAATACGATATTTTTAACAGTATCGACGCTTTTTAACCTGTAAAACATGTTTTGATGTGACTCGCATCTCAGAAAAAGCCCGATACAAATCAGTCAGTAAGTCATTCAAATGAATTGGCCATTTTCATATTCGTTTTCAAACACCTTTTGTACCTGACTAAGATGTAACTCCCATTGATCGAAAAAAGAATCTTTTTTTAAAAAATCGCGATTTGCTTGCTGCTTCCCCGACCCTCTGTCATAATTACTAAGGACAATTGCATCACTTTATATTTAAAAACGTACCTTAAGTGTTTGAGAGTCCACAATAACGCAACCCACTCGTGTGCTTGGGTCCTTTGATCGCATGGAAGCGCCAAATGCTAAATACATGAAATACTCAACCCACGTAGGCTGGGGAGAGACACAGAACAATTATCAGGCATAAATGACATTAACGAAGGACATCATTTGTCAAAATCATTCATATAATATGATTGGGATCTTGCCAATTAAGTCGAGGTTATTTTCCGTGTCATGTGTGGAGCTTTATAAAACTGTGTTTTTCTCGTGATAAATCTTGTTTCGAAATTATGATTATGTTTTGCCGTTTGCTGTGAAATTACATGTACTGTCTCTTATTTATCTAGCTGTAGTGATAAGAAAAAAAATAGTTGCGAGAGATCAGGTAAATTAAAGAAATTTATAATGATTAAACTAAGTGGACTAAGTTTATGATAAAACTTTAGTTACCTACACGAGCTTTCTTATGTGACAATTGCTTTGTGACAATTCTTATTTCCTCGTATAGCTAAACAATAATATATTTGCTGAAAAGACTAAATTTAAAGAGAGGAACCTTTAATTTAGTATTTTCTTTTATAATATAGTTTCCATATAACGCGCGTTCTGATTGGCTGAAACAGCGTGCTTTATCAGAGATTAGAGCACAGGTTGATGACATTAAGCTGGCTTTAAAATTTTTGCTTCGGAATCAGTTGGACAAATTTGACCCAAATTCAAAGACATCCCCTGTGCGACTCATTAGACAAAAGCAATGAAATGAGCTATTTGCCAGCAGTAAATATGGCTCATGGAGACCATTGTTGACGACAATAGTGTAAAAATTGTACGATTATAAAAAGAGCAGAGCCCTCCCACTGCCTATTACTGGAGCACCACGATCAATAAAAGCCTTGTCAAATGCAAGAACATATTCTTTACTTCAGATGGCTTGAAATTCTCGGTCTGGTGGCTAGCCTAACTCAAAATCTTTTCCCAAGGTGGGGAACTTTGAATTGAAATCTTATCCCAAGGGTTAGAAAGTTTGACTCCAGGGCCGGGTTGTTCAAAGCCCGATTAAGCTAACCCAGGGTTAGCGAGAATTTTGATTTCAGTTTTGAAATTTTTTGGTGAGGTGTTCTGTTTATATTGTTTGCCCTTCAGTTTTGAGCTGCAGTAATCTCAACCTACACCAAACATTAGAGGTGAAAAACATTTCTAAATAAGAAAACGTAATACTTCAGGTAACATTTAACCCTGGGTTAACGTTAACCGGCTTTCGAACAACCCGGCCCAAATGTTTATTTATGATCAAAGTCCTCACCATATCCCGTGGTCCCGTTTAACCAATCAAATTATTTTGAACAAGTCTAACAAGGATTGTGATTGGCTTATCTTAGCATACTTTTTCAGTGACTAGTACACGGCTGACGCCACTTTTACTCCTTAAGAATATAAAGTTTGGTTTGAAAAGTCAGCGAATGCGTGGGAAAATTATTGGATTCTTTCATAAAACAAATAAAGAAGCCTCGACTGTGCTCTATTCTGTTGTAAAGCACTTAGGGGGCGGAAGAGCACTCAAAAAGTGGAGAAAAACACCCGACTGCGTCTTGTGTTTTCCTCTACACTTCTTTCGTGCTCTACCCCTTCCTGTGCATGTACTTTGCAACAGAACAGAGCACAGTCGAAGCTTCTTTATTTGTTAAATAAAAAGCTATCATTTAGTATTGTCTTACAATGTCATTCATTCTTTAGAAAGGTGCTTTTGCCTACGAATTCCACGCTTTCCATTTCTCTTCGGTAACCACTCTATGTTATCATTAATTGATAATGAAATCTTGCCAAAAATTACCAGACTTTAATTTATAAATCAATGAAAAGATGAAAAAATATCATATAGGCAGCCTTTCTTTTCGCATTGGCACTTTTAAGAGAATACATCTTTAATACTTTTATGGGATGGTCGTAAGCAAATTTACAGACGAACACTTATGTATGCATAATGCGTGCCAATATTTGAAAGTATTGAAGTCAGGCAGTAAGGCCCTGTCCACATTACGCTAGAGGAAAAGAAAACTGAAAACAAAAGTTAAGTTTCACTCTCAAAGGTCATCAAATATTTTCCGTCCACACTACACCCGAGCAATCTAAAACTGCAACAGTCACCAGCCATTTTGGATTTGTGTTTTGAGGAAACGTCTTGCAGGGGAACATCATGATTATCGTAACGCGAGTTATCGCTTAGGAAAAGCTTTGTTCTCAAGAAGTTGTCCGTCCGCAATGAAACTCAAATCCAGTGTTTTCAGATTCCTTCGGTTTGAAGACCGTTTTCGTAAAGCTCCGTTTTCGTGACGGATTAGTGTGGATGGTAAGCCTAACCGAAGAAATAGAGTTGCTTTTTCAAATTTCTCCGGCGAAGTGTGGGCGGGACCTGAAACTCTTTCAGTTACTTACATTGCATTTATTGAAATCGGGACCACCCAGACAATGAAAGCCAATTAGATGGCAGAGCTAAAACAATATATTCCAACATTTTTAAATCCAGCAAATAAAAAGTCCGGTACAAAACAATGAAATCCAACTTCCTAGTTGTGATGCTTGCGCGACTACGGTGTCGTGAAATAATTCATATTTGAACTGCGGTTGTAGATGAAAATTGTCTGGGTGGCCCTGCTTTCAGTAAACGCACTGTGAAATGTGAAGAAAAATTATCATATGTCTATTCAATTTCGCCAATGGATAAAAACAGCAAGCCTTTTAGCTAACCTATCAACCCCGCAAGTAGCGCTGAAACTCTTAACTTAACAGGCTGATTTTCAGTATTACTTTCGATTTAGACTTACTGCTAAAATATTATTTTTGCAAAATATTATTTTTGCAACATGCTTCGACACGATCGAAATGTCTTCGCTTCTTACTGATGTATGTAATGACACAACACAAGCCGCTTATATTTTTGTAGTTCGCTATAGATTTAACAATTAAATCTTCATTTTAACTCATTTTCAGCCAGAGTGGAAAAGAAGAGAATTTGCCAGAGTTGAGAGTCTTAACTAGATGCTCTAAGAGCGTTAACTCGAGCTTCGTACCGCAGCACCAAATCCGGTGTAATTTACGAGTAGTGGTACGCGTGTTGAACACAATAAACTAAAATAAAAGATCGGGATATGTAATGTAATGTAATGTAATGTAATGACTTTATTTAACGAGGGTAAAGACATTGATTACTGGTCACCCAGTAGTTTTCATAATGGCCCTCTACGATATAGTGTTCCGCTGAGATATTTTCTATTCAAGTGGTTTCGTTGAGATCCTCCTAATCCAGTCGCAAGTTGTGTGTTTTAACTATTTTGGTTCCAGAATCAAGTACAGCTATCTACGCATTTATGGAAAACTTGTTTGCAAAGAATTTTCCAGGTCTTTTTACAATTGCAACTAATGGCGATTATATGCTAGCAGAAATTGTAGGGAGTTCGTTTACTGCTCGCGGGCGATCCGAGTGAATCATGCAGCTGAACATCTTTGTCGCGTTGCGATCTTAAACCCTTTTCAAGAGTCATATCTCCTTTGGAGAGCGAATAATCTCTTTCGAGAGAGCCGAAACGAATCATGATAAAGTAACTTTGCCAGAACAACAGTCCCATCACTGCACACAATTTGCATAAATTTCAAGATGCGTTTTTTGCGTATAACTTACGAGAATGTGCGACCTTTAATGCATTTTATTAAGAAATATTCAAGCTACTTATTTTTAAATTGAATCAAGGTAGGAGTATTTTTTAAAAGGAACTCGTTTATAAGGGAATATGCGGCATTCTGTTTTGTTATTTAGTTTGGTTTCATACCCGTCAAGTTCGTGTCACACAACATGATTTTCTTTAGCAGTCAGACCCAGCCTTCTAAAAGAATTGGCGATTGCCAAGACTGCAAAGTATATTTGAACTACTAGTGAAATAAATTTGGCTTAACTATCGTCAATGCAGATTTTTTTCCTTAGGACTTGGCATAAACCTCAATAATCCCACACAATTCCCCACACAATTGAAGTTTTGATTTTCCCATATATATATATTTTTCTGCGCCTAGATATTTAATTCAAGTTACAGAAAGTCCTATCTTTAAAAATCATCAGGTCTTGTGCGAAACAAAGAGTCCATAAACGTTTTCGTATTTAGTTCTTTTTATTGCGATATGATTTGTTTTACTGCAATATTCTAAATAATAACAGAAGAAGCCATGCACATGCAGTCATTGACTGCCTATTTTTGACAGTACCACGATCGGCTCAGTTGTTATCCCGTGAGAACATTTCGATCATGCGCTTATCTGGCTGGCTTTCAAGAATATAAGTCGAGGACCGACCCTTTCGACATCCTTCATGCGAGAAAAACATATAAGGCGCGATCTGCCTCGTTCCCAGACCTCTCTCTCGCTGCGAAAGTGGTGGACGCGCAAGGGAGGAAGGGAAGGGAAAAGGAAGAGAGACGTCTGGCAGATAATGTTTCACCTCTCTCCTTTCTCCTTCCTGTGATCCCTCGCGTGCTTGTCCCCAGTTTCTTGTGCTTCGAGCTCGCCTGCTTGCCACTGAGATCGAAGCGCCTGAGGAGAAGGCAGAGGCGCGACACGTTTCAATTCAAATAGTTCGTTACCTGGACCTTTTGAGTTTCATCTCATGCAGATAGTTTACTAGTTCGTTATCTGGTACTTTTGCGGATTTTTCCTTCCTTATTGGTATATCTACCTTAAGTTCTCGGAAGCTGGCAGCTGAACTATTTTTCAGTAACGACGGGTTATTAGTCAGGCAGCTAAACTACACTTCGGTAACAGTAAGAGTTTTATTGCTTTGCTTGCTCTTCATGGGGTAATTTCCCCTTTCTTTAATAGTTGTTCTCTATTTTTCATCTGGAAACAGTAGTGTTAGATTAGAATTCGTTATTTTCATTAAAGTACTTTCCGCTTGTATTGTACCTATGTTAGAGACTGCATTGTCATATAGCGCTTGAAACACTTGACGTGTAAAGAATGATATATGAGCAAGTGCCTTTGTAAATTTTTTTTCGGTTTTACGTCCGGTGAAGAATAAACTACTGTTGGACCAAGTTGTGTCTTTTCCTTGACATTCGTAGTGAAGACCATTGACGACGATCCCCGAATGCAAAGCAGTACTCTCCAGATTTAGATTCCCCTAATTTTCAGTCCGAGGTTTCGTTCAATCAGAAATTTACCGTGTTTGTAGGAAAAACTAGAGGCGCCTTGAATCTTGGGGCAAAAGCGTCCTTCGATAAAAATGAAGCAAACAAACAAACAAACAAAAAATCATCTCGAAGCCACATCAGCCGTACCTGGTGTTCAAGTGAGTCCTCTAACCCGGTCGAATTAGAATTAGATAACTATTTGTGAACGATGGCGGCATCAGTTAGTATTCTAGCGCAAAACCGGCTCCTAAAACTGGCTCCTAAAAAGTCATTGGTGTCTCTTCGCCGTAGACAACTCAACCCGTTACACTTGGTACTTCTGGTTTTAAAACATGTAACTGCGAGTATGACTCCCCTTTAATATGATGGCTTTTCAAAGCGGCTGATAGCCGTTCGTTAGAGATTAGCATTAACAGAAGATTTACAGTGCGTGCTACGCTTTCGATCATCTGGAACGGCAATTGTTTGGGAAAAATGATTAAGTGCAGTGTAGTGAAAAAATTAAATTTCACTCGAGCGAAGGCCTGTCGTGACACTTTTCAAGACTTAAATTTGAGACAACTTTGGAGGACAATTTACAAAAAACTACGGGACTCAGCAAAAAACAAATACCACAGCCATGTATATTAACTCTATCTTATCCATTGAGGCGACTTTCGTGAACATCACGTTTCAATCAAGCAAACAGGAAGACCTGAATGACACCATATCGGTTCGCTTGAGTCACAGACGCGAAAACCGACCAAATTCAAGGTTAATTTTTGAAAAAGTGAGGCGCTCTTAACTGATGCCATAGAAAAGTTAAATACAGAAAAGAACTTTGCGGCCCGACCTTTACTAAAACTTTATAACTCTGTGAACTTACCTAATGTTCGGCAATCTCTAAGTTTTGGCCTCCATTTTCAGTGACTTGTCAACATGAAGCGTAGCAGATATCAATCGAGCAGGCAGATCTAACACCATCAGAAATACATACGAAAGCATTCAAATGAACTTAACTTTCAATTCAAGCGGCAAAATTTGAAATTGTTCGTTAAATTTACCATTTCTACATCCCTATATGCGACCGATGCGACCACTTCTGCCAACGATTCAAACACTACAACTAGTGTTCGAATTCAGCTCGTCGATTCCACTAAAGAAATAACCTGTGCCACCTAAACCTCGACTCGAATGTGAAAGGACGAATCAAATAACATAGTTACGGCAATATCATGCTGGTAGTTTGATTTTCTGATCGACAAGAACGGTGATCCCGAAGCGATATTTACTTCGTAAACGTGACCGCTGACCAACCAATGACAGTACGGCGCAGGGTAGAGTGGGTGGGGGCTTATGCTAGAAACGCTTTAGGACTCTCACACTAAACAGTGAAGACATGCATCGTCGTACAGACAACTTTTATTTTATACTCATAACTTTTTCCTTCAAATTATAACTGGTATTAATTAATATAGTTATTAAATATTTTCAACCGGGGAGCCCAAATGACTTTTTTGCATGTCATCAGGGGTATAAAAATAAGGTGTCTTTTCTCTCAGAAACGTTTATTTATGCCCCATTGCACGGTATGAACACTATGCTTGTTCTGAATCGATTTTTGACGTTTCCAAGAATGTATGCAAAATCATTCCTTTATACAAAGCTGACTCTAAAACATGATTTTCCGTAACAGAAACCAATGTCATCTATGTATAGTGTTAAAAAAACTAGCAATGTACAACATTTAGCGTTGTCCACTAAGAAGCCTGACATGCAATTTTCAAGTGACTCGCCTAGATTAGTATAGCTAAGTTTACAATTTTTTATAACTATATAAAGATATAAAAACACAAACAATTTTACAAGCAAACTGTTGTTTTGTTTTTGTTGTTTTTTTTAATACCAACCCAAACATATACATATACTTTGTTCTGGCAAAATAGTGGCTAAGAACGACTGAATATATACCTACTTGGAATTAAAATGATACTGTGTCTGTTCAAATTGTGACAAGTCCAGGTCACAAAGTCAAAGCATAACAGAAAAAAGGGTTACTTTCATAATTAACTTATATTCTCTCTATTATAGACAGCAACAAGTGCCATTGCGTCACTGCTTGATGGTAAAATTATCCTTCCACTGAGCACTGGCACTCATGGGTCATTTCTTTTATTTTTGACATTAATTAAAACAGCTTTGGAATCTCGAGACTTAAATAGGAGCTCGAAGAAAGTACAGATTTCCTTAAGCATGGAAACAGTAAAATGGTTCAATTTTTCCTTCTTGACGTAGTCACACAAGTCATAAATGTCATAGACAATGGGATGGGTTAAGCCAATTTCTGTTACAACTGATTCGTCATGTGATTCACTTCGCTCTCGTCAATTAACTCCTCGTCAGATTTATCGTCAACCGCGATGCTGGGAGACATACCTGCCCGTCTCCTTCTCGAGGAGGACAAACGGGAGAAAAATCATTGTATTTGGGCTTTGGTTAGCGACTCTTCCCGGGAAAACAGACGCTCCCCGTTTTCCCCCTTCGCTTTTCTCATATCGTGCGAGACTTGTCGGTCATCGTCTTTCCTTCCAGATTGTTCACCAATGTCAAACTTGGAGATGAGATACTGCCTTACTTTCTCTGAGAAGCGAACAGCGCCACCTTTTGGCTTATGAAGGGCCCATCCTTGACCTAAATTACACTGGGAAGGATCGCTACCCTGTCTCTTGATAGCATTGGTCTTCTGTTAGGTTAAGGGATGAGAATTTTTCAACCCAGCCTCGTTTGAGTTTGTCGTATACACTCTCTGTATGTTGTCCAACAGATATGTGCAGCTCCATTTCGTCGACAGATTTGAATGTCCTAGCACATGCTTGTTCTGGGCATTCCAACACTTGCCCCATTTCACAGCTGCTTTCCGCATCACCACTGTCATGCGCGCTTCCCTGCGTTACTCTGGGAGTGAAGCCAAAATTCTCCTGTTCTGTTATGAGATCGGTAGCGCCTTGATGCTTAATGTAAATTTCATCCCACGGAATAAGTTTGAAAGGGCCAATTTGGAATGCTTTCCACACTCTGAGCCCGTCTTGTTGATATAAAAATGTCGTGCATGGCACTGAATTGCTGGAGTTTCTTGGTATCTAAATCTTTCTTGGCTTCATTTACGTGGCATACAGCTGCGGTACATCCACGAACTGGCCTTTCATTGAGCGTCGTGTGCATATCACTGGCAGTGGGAACGTCGTGGCCCTCGTTACAGAATCTCCTTATGACACCTTTCAAAGGGCATAGTATCCTGTCGCATACGTCCTTTCCAGACTGTGGCTCAGAAAAGTCACATCTCTGAAGTGACACACCTACACGCTCTCCAACATCACGGGCGGCAACAATAAGCTGGCTGTTGTGGAAACAGCCTGCTTCATCTGATTTCAGGTAAGCCTTCTTTACCTTTGGATTTGAGGAGCGAACGGCGATTAGGAGACTCTCTAAGATGGACAGCACAGAAAACCAATCCTGTGAACAGCTGTTGAATAGGTGGTTGTAGAAGGAAACGAAAAAATTCCCCTTTCCATCACTCGTGATAGCACAGCTAACGTGCCAGTTCATCCCCTCTTAGCATACCAATCGCATACCAATCGCACTGCTTTTCACGAAATTTCCGCTGCAAACACTTCATTGCCCAATCCATCACTATGAACACTGAATCTTCTGTCCCGTTTTTTATGAAGCTTTGTTTTAGGATCCCTTGGCTTTCGCATCGGAGAATATGGCATTTCCATTCTTTGATGAAGTTGACGGACTTTCCAAAGTCACACAGAAGATTATCATGTTGTTCTTTGGAGTACATCGAAGAGCAAATTTCATTGATTTCCCCTTCACTGATAGAAGAACAGTCTTCAGTTCCTCGCAACTGTCACACTTTGATAAATAGTCGTGCAAGCACTGGTGGTTGAAGTCTTCATCAACGGGATCACTAAGAGCGAACTTCCTGCAGTGATCTGCACAAAGGCTGTCTTCGTCGCGACAATGAACACGATACTCAGTTTTTAGGTAGCACTTCGCCTTCTTTAAGCGGTTCTTAACATCTGAACACCAATCCTTGCTCACTCCGTACTCTTCCTCAGGTTCTTCAACAATTTGGGTGATTCTTTGGAAACCCTCGGCACCGTCAGCGGATACATTGTCCAGTCCTTGCAAAGACTTACGCTGAGACGCTTCCCTCGCTTTAAGGATGCGGTACATTGTTGCACGACTTAGTGGTTGAAAGCCATCATCTTCACAAAATGCCAAATACTGCGCAATCATAGTAGACCTAGTCACGGTACGAATGATGTTTGGCATTACTAAACGCTCGCCACTCTCTAGTTTGAGGGTTCGTTGACCATAAGCAACATCTTGGTAGAAATAAGGTCGGTCAAAGAAGGTGAGAAAGTGATCTACTTCCACCTGTCTTTGCGCATACGATGGCTAATCGCTTTCTTCACTGGCACTCCAGGACCATTGATCTTCGCTTGATGTCTCGCTTTCTTTATCTGTCGATCACTCAGCTTCTCAAAAGGCCCGTAAAGTTTCTTTAGCTCTTCAGTCGAGTAATTCAGAACATACAAGTTGAGAATTTGAATTTTTAGATTCTTTGTTGATGCATTCTTGTATGCTGTTGTTGATGAAAGTATGTCGTGTAGACCCTGTTTCTCTGTTGCCGTTACCAGGGCCTCGTAGAGCTTGTCCGGATCATTTAAAGCGATTACACCGCATACCAATCGACAAGACATTCTGCTGTTTTGAGACAACTTTCTTTCTCATTAGACGTTGCAAATTCTCAGCGTTTTGTTAATGGGGCCTTCAGTGGCTGGAATTTTCCTCGGCATATTGTCTCCATGGTTTCGTTGAACATTTTGAAGTTTTCGTGCTGCGATTCTTAGCAAACCCTCTCCGCTGACCATTGACCTAGGGTCCACGACGGATCCCGAAGTTTATAAGGTGTGGCCTGAATGTCATCAAAACAACCACTGGGCAAATTTATGGGATGCGAGCGTTATCTGTTAAAAACAATACAGATGTGGTTGGACAATTACCGTGTTTAGGGAGGCTCGGAAGGGTTTTACGTTGCCGTAGTGTTTGTGAAACGATGAAAGCCGGTTACAAGAACAGAGCTTTGATCGTGTGGACAGACTATAAACATCTTTACAACTATACTGTTGGGCAATACTTTAAGAGTACTTGTAAAGTCATATCAGTTACCATGGTAACACGTAAGGTCCACAAACAGACACTCAAAATTTCAGTTTTTATAAATTATCTGAAAAACCAAGTCTGTGACCTAACATTTTTATTTCTTTGTTGGAAAGCTCCCAAAGTTCTTTAACTTCAAAGTCAGTAGGACAAAAAGTTATCTAGCAGATTTTAGATACAGCGAAAAAGGTACTTTATAGTCTTCTTATGGCTTACAGAAAATTGTACTAGATAGCTTTTCGTTCGAAATGCCATCATAAATGATGCATGCAAGTCAAAAAATTACATAGATCCCCGGACAAAATACCAATGTTTTCCGCAGGTTTTATTTCTGGTTCACGCGATTTTACCACGTATTTTCACAACTTGATATTGCCAACGGGTCATTTTGCACTTTATGTGGGTTGGCTGTTGGGCTGGCGGTACGTATCTTCGCTACACAGTGCTGACGAGGCCCAATCAGGGCGAAACAGCTAGCTGTCCACTGTTTCGATCCTGCTTCATCGGTTCTTGTCATGTTGGTGTCTCAAAATATTTTTCACGTAGAATCAGCCTTGCAGTCGGAGAGAGGAGGAGGGTGGTTCAAAAGATTCCCTGAGGGTTTTTTTTCAGGGCTGTAACTGTGACTTGCTTATAACTACGATAATCGTCATTATCAGCCACGGTGCTTTTTACCCGTTGCTGTCATCATCATCGTTATCACGCCGGAAGAAGTATAAAGCCGACACGTTGCCTAACAAAGCTACATAAAGAATGTGTCTCTCCTTCTCTACCCTTAGGGCCTGGAAACCCAGTTTAACTATCAAGACGATCAACATAAAGCCTTAAAAATAACTGAAAATGTTTATTAACAGAATGTAAAGAAGGTGGGAAGAGTACGTAATTCGCGTATCTTATAATCTGAACGATGGTTATCAATAAAACAAAACCCACTTAATTCAATTTACCTCAGTTGTCTCGTTTCTAAAAGTGGCGTTTCTGGAGACCGTGAGTAGATTCTTCTCTGGTTCTTCTTGTCTCAGCCAAGACTCACTATCATCAACTTTCTTCTTATGCTTCTTACGGCATGGGACACAGAGAGCTGAGGTAGGCGATTAAAAATACTTCAGTTTAAGTGAAGCCTAATAGCATCCTTCAGGAATTGAAAACCGGCATACACTGTTTACTGTTATTATTCTTAATCAAATAAAGTTTCAGTCTGCAAATTTAATTATACTCTAGTTAATTAGAATCATACAAACTGAGTAGAACTGACCGCAAATAATTGTAAACCATCACGCGTATGAATAAGTGTATCGCGTTGTCAGGCGATTTGATTTCTACAAACACATTATTAATTATTAACCAAAAAATGCTGTACATATTTCCATCTGCAATTCAAAGGGCTTATGCATAGATCTATATCAGTTTTCAACGCCATGTGTACTTAAGTACCCTTAATCTAATGAAGAGTTTCTTCTCTTTTCGAGTAAATATGTCACGAGACAAAAATAGATGCGGTAACAGAAAATGATACTGAGGACTACCTGATCCAACTGGTATAATAACTTCAAACAGCTTTTGAATGTCCTGAGACATATGCAAGGTAATTACATCTCTGCCTTGGATACGCTTCCTGACACCAGCATGACCAGGATGCTGACATGTTACCTTTGCACTTCTCCAAAACTTCCCCAACGTATGGCGATGCCTATAACAAATCCACATTTTTTGTTTATCCTCCTGAGCGAGGTGAAATAGGCTAGTCCTTGCCAAGATTAGCTCGTTTTCACTTAGGACCTCTTTGGACAGGTGACAGCTTATCAGATGATTTTTTATATTACTTGATCGTTGCATTCAGACAGCCGCACCAAACCACTTAAGCCACGCGATGAACCACAATTTTTTCCATCTTTGCTATTCAAAAAGCAGTCCTGAGACATAATAAACGTCTCGCTAACCAACGACTTCTTCCTGTACTTGTTTTCAATGCGATGCAAGTTCGGGAGATCGAAAGGAACTCACTATAACTTTGTAATACTCGATACGATTTCAATTTCCGCGCCCCAGAGAATAGTATTGTACTTCGTGAGTGGTCAGTGGTTACGCTCGTGAGGTAAAAAAATGGGCTTGTGACTTTTTCACTCAATTGAAAAGACTCGCGCCACTCTAAATTGTTGAACTGAATACAGACTGCGAGCAGTCGCTTATTTCTCTTAAAGATAGTAAGGTCACGTGTATACTGTGAACCTGGAGAAGACGCGAGACTCGTGCCTCGCGTCTTTGCCGCTCCTCGCTCCCGGGCTGGGCAAAGACAAGACACGTTACTACTGATGCGATACAAGAGGTTTAATGGTTGTCTCAATTCTCTAAACACATTTGTACATGGTTACATGGTAAAGATATGTTTATAAATCTATGAATTGATGCCAGTCCTTTATGGAACAAAAAGTATTTGCCTGAGCGAGAGAAAAAAAAAAGAACGGTAGGCACAACAAAAGTTGTCTGTAAGACGAAGCATGCCTTCGCATTACGACTGAGAGTCCTAATGCTAATTACGATACTCCAATGCATATGTTCGAATGTTCCCAAAAATCCTCTGATAATCTACCCGCACCCACTCCCACCTCGCCACTGCGCCGCACTGTTTTCACTCAGCGGCTGGTCAGCGGTCACGTTTACCAAATATCGCTTCTTGATCACCGTAAATCAAAATACCAGCGTGATATTGCCTCCAAGATGAAGTAATCGTCCTTTCACATTCGAGTCGAGGTTTAGGTGGCACAGGTCATTTCTTTAGTGGAATCGACGAGCAGAATTCGAACACTTGTTGTAGTGTTTAAATCGTTGGCAGAAGTGGTCGCATCGGTCGGATGGGGATGTAGAAATGGTAATTTTAACGAACAATTTCAAATTTTGCCCCTTGAATTGAAAGTTAAGTTCATTTGAATGCTTTCGTATGTATTTCTGACGGTTTTAGATCTGCCTGCTCGATTGATATCTGCTACGCTTCATGTTGACAAGTCCTTGAAAATGGCGGCCAAACTTAGAGATTGCCGAACATTAGGTAAGTTCACAGAGTTAAAAAGTTTTAGTAAAGGTCGGGCCGCAAAGTTTTTTTCTGTATTTAACTTTTCTATGCATCAGTTAAGAACGCCTCACTTTTTCAAAAATTAACCTTGAATTTGGTCGGTTTTCGCGTGTGTGACTCAAGCGAACCGATATGATGTCATTCAAGTCTTCCTGTTTGCTTGATTGAAACGTGATGTTAACGAAAGTCGCCTCAATGGATAAGATAGAGTTAATATACATGGCTGTGGTATTTGTTTTTTGCTGAGTCCTGTAGTTTTTTGTAGATTGTCCTCCAAAGTTGTCTCAAATTTAAGTCTTGAAAAGTGTCACGACAGGCCTTTGCTCGAGTGAAATTTAATTTCTGTAAAACTCAGAAAAATAAAGAGATCCGATCAAACGGATTATGGTTTTAGTATAGGTACATGAATGTCTTACAACAAACAAGAAATGAGCTAACTCTGTGACTCAAGCAAAATCGACCGGACCGCTCTTACAGAGACACACTCTTAAAACGTTTTAAAGCACACTTAAACGCAGGTTTCATTTTCATTTTTATTTCTGTACATGCCGGCGTTCTACCGGAACTAAAGTAAACAGACATGACGCAAACCTGTCAGCTTGGTCTTTTAACACTAATTAAAATGTTTGTATAACTTTATGTGTGACTGCTTTCCAAGGGGGCTATAAATGACGTCGTAGTTTTTGAAAATATAACAGGAAAAAGAGCTTGGTCAGTTAACCTTTCTAATTCTTTCGAGAGCTTTGCTTTGGTTTGCTTGAATTAAATTAATTAAGGCTCCCTTCATTCCTATGAGTTTAATTACATGATCTTACTACATGCAGAATCTGTCCAGGCAAGTAGTTGTAACTAGCAAAGAGGTCCCTTAAAATTCCCCCGAACTTTGACTCACGAAAGACTCGAACGTTTCGTGACTCGCGTGACTATTTTTCAGAAAAGTTCCCTGTGCTATGCCAGGCCGTTTATGCCCAAAAAGTGGCTTAAAGTGCTTCAATTCTCATGTCAAGTTCTAAGCTCTTGAAGCGTCTTGTTATTCAAATTCAACCAGAGAGGTAAATGTTGAAATTACTGATTACTCGAGATGAATTTCCGCGTCCAGATCGTTCCACAGTCAAATTCTGGTTTCGTGCTTTGTCTTTCGAGAACGAAAGGTTTTACATTTCCTGACAAAGAATACTAGCCGACGAGTTAGGGTTTATTTGATTGTGGGCAAAAGAAATTAATTTTAACATTAACGGCACTATGTGAGTGGTCAGTAGTCATTTCCGCATGCGATCGTTCTTTCGCTATCATCAAAACATCTAATTTCCAAAGTTTAAAGTGATCTTTTGCCCCCAGTCGTAAATGTTAACTGTGCTAGAACGAGGAAAAGGAGGCTAAAAAATTCAAGTTTTTGTCCAAAGAATTTCAAAAGCAAAACGTAAGGGGCAGTGAAACTTACCTTTTCAAGCTCCATGATTGTGATACTAGTAGAGTCCCGGCAGTCCTTTTATAAAAATGTAAAAGTTCTCTAATGCAAACGGTGCTCGGCAGTAACAATAGGAAAGATATCTGTTCACAAACGTCGTTTTTCGTTTTTTTTAAAAGTTTCCGACCGTATACACTGCGTTCGGTAAACGTCCACCTGCAGACTTCAGTAGCAGAGCTTCAGGAAAGGTAAGCCCCGTTTTGGATTTCATGCATATTAGATCATGATACCTTCCTGCTAATAAGTGGAAGGGTTTTTTTTTTTTTTTACCAGTGAAACAACAGGCTTGCCCAGACTTGCCCGCTATTAGTCAGCAATCTATTTTGGCTACATACAGTATGAATAGTGGAGTTTGGCTAAATTTAACACGCGCATTTATCGGTTGATTTATGGTCACGTGGTAATTGCTAAATCTACAAAATACAGAGATGACCCAAGAAAGAATTCTATGCGCAAAATTTCGAACGCTCAAGTGTCGTAGTGTTGGAAATGTTCAGTGATTAAATTTATGGCGTTTTCAGTCTTAAGGCAGACGTTATGAGGAGAATAAACATTGGCTCTCCATGCTTAGATCTATTAATTCAAGTCCTTATTTTCTGATTCCACGTATGCACGTGCACATGGATTACGTAACATATATTGCATTACCCTCCTTGGGGCTGGTTTGCTTCTATGACTTGAGTTTAAAAGTGGCTTCCAGAAGCTTTCAGGTGTCCTCGATCTTGTTTGTATCGTATCCTGAGGGCAATTCTTCCTGCCTTATTGCTATACACTAAATTCCAGCCGCATAACAGAACACTGAGTTAATCACTAATCCCTTGGGAAACAGTAACTTCTGTTTTCCCTCGACTCTCGATGTTTTTGATGACTTCGTCACGGGGAAAACTCGAGATTCTCGGTAAAACAAAACAATACTTTACTTCAAGTGCTACTGAATGGATGATGTCTTCTCACAGCGCGAAAAACTCATAAACCGTTCTCAGATGAAGCTTTTGAACCGTTTGGTCAATAAGTGGGCAGTTCCCTCTCTCTTTGACTACAGTACAACGTATTCTTACAACATAGGCGTCAAGCATCGAGGTGTCAGTGGATCGAAGACAATTCGGAATTCTGCGATTTTTGAGCACATTTAGAAGAATTCAAGCCTTGTAGCTGCTGTTTCATGCTCGACCGAGTCGTTCATATCATTATGTTAATTTTATCTCGAAACTGCACTGAATTTGCATGGATGTCATCTCCGCGTACAAATCAATACGAACCCCCTAAGGGTAGCAGTTAATTTGGCAGCTGAAGAAAATTTATGGAATCCTTCGGAAGCCAATTTTTACCATCTGGAATTGGAATTTGTTATGAGCAAAAGCTCAATACTCCTTATTAGTATTCAGAATTGAATTCTCCTTGTGTTTGATCGAGAGACGAGAAAGGCGATTAGGGACTTCAAGGAACAAAACAAATGCGCGATGGAGGAACGGGAACATTCCTCAAGAAAGGGTTTAATTAGCAGTACAATGGCGATGCACGTGCGTTATAAACTCTTGGTACACTTCTTTTTCGTTCTCTGCAAATACAACGTGAAATGGTCAAATTCTGCATAGCTTGGACATAGTTAATAGAAAAAAAAATGGTTATGAAACCCAACAAAGTTCTTTGTTGAATGTTTTTGTTCGTTTCTGTTTTGGCCTTGACCCTGCACAAAACACAATAGTTGTTTACGACTGACTGAAGAACTAACCAATAGAAACGTGTTGGTTACGTAATTCATGCATTGTGTATGAACGAAACACAAACGATGGCGCACAGTCATGGACCTTCCAGCATAAATCTTGAAATTCTTGTTTACTCCTTTGATGTTTTCCTGTCTTCATAATCATTCTCCTCTATTAACTATGATCTGGAGAACGTGAGCCACCACGGCCATTTTTTTAAAAGTAACTGTTTTTCGATTAAAGCTGCCTTAAAAATGGCAGACTTTTCGGAATAATAACAGACACCATTTCGTCGCAGACTTTACACTTTTTCGACAGTTCTAACCGTGTTTATGCTCTTATTGACAAGAAGAACCTGTTTTGTCATGTAATTGCGATAATGTTGTTCAATTTAGCTTCTGGAAGAGATACAGTCGAACCTCTATTACGGACACAGGAGGGACAGAGCGAAATGTCCGTATAACGGAGGTGTCCGTATTGGACAGGTCACTTTCAAGTGTCCGCTGACTGTTTTGAGTACTAACTAAAATCAGGTCCAAAAGTAATTGTCTTGTGAACTTCTGAATGTATATTGATTAACTTTATTGTACTGGCCCCAGTTGTTCAAAGGGTGGATAGCACTATCCAGCGGATAGCGTAGTTTGTTTTGCCAATGCTTATCCGCTGGATAGCGTTATCCACCCTTTGAACAACCGGGGCCTGGTCTGTCACATGTTGTACATACGAATTTTGGATCAAGATGAGATACTGCAAAAAATTCCAAGTTTTATTAGTTTGCTCGGAGGTTAGGCAGCTAGACTATATTTCAGTAATAGATTTTTATTACTTGATCTTTATAGGGTAATTTCCCCTTGCTATAGGTAACACCAATTTGAATTTCATTTTTATTTTAAATTTCTTAACTTTGTTCTATCATAATTTCAACTTATGAATTTTAATCTTAATTCCGCCCCTCTATTTTACAAACTTCCAAGTGTTGATTATAATTCGTTATCTTAATTAAAGTACTTTCCGCTTGTATTGTATTGTATTGTTATTGCTTGTTTTGTATGTTAGAAGTTGCATTGTCACATATAGTCAACACTTGACGCGTGAAGAATATGAGCAAGTGCCTTTGTAAATTTTTTCGGTTTTACATCGATTGAAGAATAAACTACTGTTGGACCAAGTTATGTATTTTTCTTGACGTCCGTAGTGAAGACCATTGCAGACGATTCTCGCATGCAAAGCAGTGCTCTCCAGATTTAGATTCCCCAATTTTCAGTCCGAGTTTTTATTCAATCAGAAATTCACCGTGTTTGCAGTAAAAATCTATCGTCTCAAGTGACTGATAGTAATGACGTTGGCGCCTTGACTCTCGAGGCAAAAGCACCCCGTCGATAAAATAATAAAACAAAAAATGAACAGGAGGCCACATCAGGCCGTATTTGGCGTTTAATCGGGTCCTTTCACCCAGTCGCCGAATAAGAATTACCGATAGACAACTACCTGTGAGCGATCGCGACATTAATATTCTAGCATAAAACATTAAAACTAGCTCCTAAAAAGTCATTGGTGTCTCCTCTCGGTAGACAACTAAACCTGTTACACTTGGTACTTCTGGTTATAAAACATGTAACTGTGAGTATCACTTTTTAATATAATTGCTTGTCAATGCGGCTGATAGCCGTTCGTTAGCAAGTCTACCAGTAACAGAAGATTTACAGCGCGTTCAACGCTTTCGATCAACTGGAACGACGATTGTTTGGGATAAATGATTAGTAGTATAGTGAAGAAACGATCGATAGTTTCCCTGTCGCTAACATTTCCTTGTTTCCGAAATTAAGGTTTCAGAGCACACTTCGACGTAAGGTTTCATTTCCATTTTTATTTCTGTACATGCGGGCGTTCTACCGGAACTAAAGTAACAGACATTACGCAAACCTGTCAGCTTGGTCTTTTAACACTAATTAAAATGTTTGTATAACTTTATGTGTGACTGCTTTCGAAGGGGGCTTTAAATGACGTATTTGGAAATAAGGCAGGAAAAAGAGCTTGGTCAGTTTCTAATTCTTCCGAATGCTTTACACATGTGCTCTTGTTTGTGTGAATTAAATTAAGTAAGGCTCCCTTTATTCCTATGAGTTTAATTATATGATTTCACTACATGCAGAATCTGTCCAGGCAAGCAGATGAAACTAACAACTGAGGTCACTTAGAAAATTCCCACCGAACTTTGACTCACGCAAGCCTCGAACGTTTTGTGACTCCCGTGACTATTTTTCAGAAAGGTTTCCTGCGCTACGCCGGGCTATTTATGCCAAAAAATGGCTTAAAATCTCATGTCAAGTTCTAAGCTCTTGAATCTTCTTGTTTTTCAAATTCAACCAGAGTGGTAAATGTTGAGATTATTACTCGAGATGAATTGTTTCCGCGTCCGCTCAGATTGTTCCACAGTCCAATTTTGGTTTCGTGCTTTTGTCTTTCGAGAACGATAGGTCTTACATTTCCTAACAAAGAATACTAGATGACAAGTCAGGGTGTATTTGATTGTGGGCAAAAGAAATTAATTTCAACATTAACCGGCACTATGTGGCTGGCCAGTAATGATTTCCGCATACGATCGTTCTTTCGCTGTGATCAAAACATCTCATTTTCAAAGTTTGAAGTTATGTTTTGCCTCCAGTGATATACATTAACTTGCTAGAACGAAAGTAGGGAGGCTAACAAGTTCAAATTTTTGTGTAAAGAATTTTCGAAAGCAAAACGTTATAAGGAACAGTGAAACTAACCTTTTCAAGCTCCATGATTGGGATATTAGTAGAGTCCCAGCAGTCCTTGTATCAAAATGTACTAGTTCTCGAATGCAACTGGTGCTCGGCAGTAACAATAGGAAAGATATCTGTTCACAAACGTCGTTTTTCGTTTTTTTAAAAGTTTCCGACCATATACACTTCGTTCGGTAAACGTTCACCTGCAGACTTCAGCAGCAGAGCTTCAGGAAAGGTAAGCCCCGTTTTGGATTTCATGCATATTAGATCATGCTAATAAGTGGAAGGGTTTTTTTTTTTTTTTTTTTACCAGTGAAACAACAGGCTTGCCCAGACTTGCCCGCTATTAGTCATCAATCTATTTTGGTTACATACAGTATGAATAGTGGAGTTTGGCTAAATTTAACACGCGCTTTTATCGGTTGATTTATGGTCACGTGGTAATTGCTAAATCTACAAATACAGAGATGACCCAAGAAAGAATTCTATGCGAAAAAATTCGAATGCTCAAGTGTCGTTGTGTTGGAAATGTTCAGTGATAAATTTATGGCGTTTTCGGTCTTAAGTCAGGCGTTGTGAGGAGAATAAAACATTGGCTTTCCATGCTTATATCTGTTAATTTAAGTCCTTATTTTCTGATTCCACGTATGCACATGGATTACATAACATTTATTGCATTACCCTCCTTGGGGCTGGTTTGCTTCTATGACTTAAGTTTAAAAGTGGTTTCCAGAAGCTTTCAAGTGTCCTCGATCTTGCTTGTATCGTATCCTGGGGGCAATTCTTTCTGCCTTATTGCTATACACTAAATTCCAGCTGCATAACAGAACACTGAGTTAATCACTAATCCCTTGGGAAACAGTAACTTCTGTTTTCCCTCGACTCTCGATGTTTTTGATGACTTCGTCACGGGGAAAACTCGAGATTCTCGGTAAAACAAAACAATACTTTACTTCAAGTGCTACTGAATGGATGATGTCTTCTCACAGCGCGAAAAACTCATAAACCGTTCTCAGATGAAGCTTTTGAACCGTTTGTTCAACAAGTGGTGCAGTTCTCTCTCTCTTTGACTACAGTCCAACGTATTCTTACAACAGGCGTCAAGCATCGAGGTGTCATCGGGACGACAATTCGGAATTCTGCGCTTTTTGAGCACATTTAGAAGAATTCAAGCCTTGTAGCTGCTGTTTCATGCTCGACCGAGTAGTTCATATCATTATGTTAACTTTATCTCGAAGCTGCACTGAATTTGCATGAAAAATGTCATCTCCTCTATGAAACAATACGACCCCCTAAGCGTAGTAGTTAATTTGATCATGTTGACAGCCGAAGGAAATTTATCGAATCCTTCGGAAACCAGCCTTTTTACTTTCATCAATTTACTGTCTGGAATTGGAATTTGTTATGATCAAAAGCTGAATACTCCTTATTAGTATTAATTTAGAATTGAATTCTCCTTGTGTTTGGTCGAGCGACGAGAAAGGCAGTGGGTCTGCAAAATCTGCGAGCCGGCGAGCCATGCGAACCACGGTGCGAGCCATGCGAGTCCATGCGAGCCATGTGAGTCATGCGAGCCGCTTTTGCGAGTATTTTTTTTTTTCGTCAATTGTTCCAGGGTCTGGGAGGTTATCGATCATTTCGCGGCTGACTATCACTAAATTATCGCAAAAAAAAAACCCGCTCTCCGCCATCTTGAAAGCGGAGATCATCCTGGGGACGAGTGTAAACGGTACAACCTTGTTCCCAGGGTACTCTCCTAGTTATGCGTTAAATATGAAAAATGCTCTAATTAAACATGTGTACATCGTGCGAAGTCTTGCGTCATAGTAATGGCTGTCCTGAGTTAGACGAAGTTTTTCTTTGTTTCATATTTTTGTTATTTAGAGAATATCGTATCTATTCAAATCGCTCAGGATCCGCAAAAAAGAAAAACCATGCGACAAAAATTTTTTAAGGTTCAAGCCTTCTGAGAGAAACGTATACTTGCGGCTCTACCGCCCCACCGCTACTCGAACGGGCACTTGAATGGTATCCATTGACACCTGTCATTCATTGATATCCACGTGGAAAATCATTCACGAAAAAAGAGAACAGTGCTTCCAGTGCAGCTCCGTATATTGGCGTCAAGAATGATGACTAGTAAATCGCTTAAGGACGTTCGCGCTAATTGTTTCTGCGCATCCTTACTGCTCACGCAAATTCACATGCCACGTCATGCATGAGCGCGCGCGCTAAGTCATAAAATAAGGAATGATAGGGCAGATGCTTTGCCTGGATTTAACGATCTTGGACGTTCGGCGACTCCACTTTTTCTTTCAATGGATCATTTTCTCTACTGATTTTCTACGAATAGGGAAACAATGAGAAAAACTCTATCGACTAGAAGTATGAATTTTTGGCAAAATGCACCATCGAATTCCGTTCTTATTAGCTCTTCGTGCATCTGTGCGGCGGTTTCAAATGCCTCTTAAAGGGTTAAATTTTGTAAAAAGGTTACTAACATTTGGAATATTTTTTACCCAACAGACCCACTTCCACAAAATATGACTAATATCGTTTGCCTTGTTGACTCACCTTCGATATTTTTAACTTTAAACTCCAGTAGACAGTGCTCAATTATATGAGACAATTTTTGGAAATCACTATAGTTTACCACACGCTTTATCTCTAAAACGAAGACGGTGACCCCCAATTTTTGTTTTGCATTTCTGGCATAAGTAACTCATTTTCTGCCTGCAGTAAAAATTTAAAAAAATTCTATCGACTGGAAAATTTTCGCTCGAACGTCCTTAACTCTAACTAGACTGCGTAGAAGCCGTTTCCTTTCCTTTTCCAAACGCTTTCGAACGGGACGAAAACTGCGAGAGAGTGCAAAAAATAAGGAGTAGGGGAGGGGGTGAGGCACCCCACCCCCTCCCCCTTGTTGCTCGCCCCTCCCTACTTCTCCCCAGTGTTTTGCTCACCCCAGGCGCGCTCCTCCTTTTGTCGCTTGATCGATCTCTAGTAAAGGAAAGGAAACGGCTGCTACGCGGGCTAGATTTTAACAGGTTCTCTCTTTGCTGAATCAGAGTTATCAAAACTCTATCGGTTGGCACTTTCTTTGTGCTGTAAAATAAAAATTATTGATATTTTGACATGGCTTGCATGACTGGCATGAGTCGCCCCTTGGCTCGCATGGCTGGCTGGCTCGCAGATTTAGAAAACTCAAAGGCAATTAAGTACTTCAACGAAAAAAAAACAAATGCGCGATGGGGGAACGTAGAAATCTCTCAAGAATGGGTTTAATTAGCAATACAATGGCGATGCACGTGCGTTATAAACTCTTGGTACACTTCTTTTTCGTTCTCTGCAAACACAACGTGAAATGGTCAAATTCTGCATAGTCTGGACATATTTTATAGAGGAAAATGGTTATGAAACCCAACGAAGGTCTTTGTTGAATATTTTTGTTCGTTTCTGTTTTGGTCTTGACCCTGCACAAAACACAATAGTTGTTTATCACTGACTTAGGAACTAACCAATAGAAACGTGTTAATGAGGTAATTCATGCATAGTGTATGAGCGAAAAACAAACGATTGCGCACCGTATTGGGTCTTCCAGCATATATCTTGAGATCTTTGTTTACTCCTTTGATGTTTGCCAGTCTTCATAACCATTCCTCTCTATCACCTATGGTCTGAAGAACGTAGGCCACCACGGCCATCTCTTTAAAAAGTCATTTTTCTATTAAACCTTAAAAATGGTGGACTGACTTTCCGGGATCAAAACAGGCACTATTTCGTCGCAGATTCTAAACTTTTTCAACAGTTTTAGCCGTGTTTATGCTGCTCTCATTGACAAGATAGACCTGTATTGTCATAAAATTACGATAATGTTTGCTCAGTTTAGTTTTTTCACGATCATCGTCAGTCGAACCTCTCTAATACGGACACTGAAGGGACAGAGCGAAATATCCGTATACGAGAGGTGTCCGTATTGGACAGGCCACTGTGATGATGTCACTTTTAAGTCTCCACTGGCGATCGACACTGAACTGGAAATTCTCCACTTTCAACTGGGGATCGCTTCTTTGAAATGGCGATCGCCGCTTTGAACTGCCGACGCGGCATACTTTGCGGCAATAATCCAAGTCATCTGAAATGCCTGAAATTGTTTCATGCAGTTAATCCAAGACGAACTTAAACACGTGGTAGAACATTGGAATCTTAAAAGGATTAGGCCATACAGAAATTCCGACTCCCCAGCAGGTCGCCCCGATCGAACGTTCTATATTTTCTTCCTAAACACGAAAAAGCCATGGATTACTCTACTCCAGTGCCAAGCGATGAAATCGATTTAGCTTAAGGGGCATGCTGTAATCAAGTCATGGAACAGCTGGCCTCTAGAAAGTTCGTGGAATTAATTCATCTCATCATTAAAGAAAAGGATCTGACGATGCCAGATGCGGGCAGAATTGACATCATATATTAATATCGTCTATCGTATCATATTGAGAACATTTAAAAAATAACCGAGCCGTAACAAACACTCGGGCCGGGAGCGAAGAAGGACGGCTGTTTTCACAGACTAAGTCTACTTGAAATACAGAAGTAGTTAACCTGCGCACCACAAACCGTGCGCGTACACCCGTGCAACAAGCACATAATGTAAGTATGTGCTTACAATGTTACTCCAAAGATGGAGAAACAATCTGGCGAGTCACGGTTCTCTAGAATGAGTAGCAAATTTTCAGAACAACAACTAGAAATGACACTTAAGTCGAAACATAAATAAATTATTTGTATCTTTTCACAGTTTTAATTAGCGAATCGGATGTAAATTTCAAGAATAATTTTCAAGAGCATGCTTCCTTGCTCTAGTTTTTTTCATGGGATAGATAACCAAAGTCAAGTCAATTACTTTGGCAATGACTAAACGGTAGAAAAAAGCATCGTTTTCCCTGCCACATAACGTTTAATTGAAAGTCTGGTTTCCCCGAAACTTGACTAAGGCTTACATTTCAGTGTTCAATGTAGTGAACTTGTACATTATAAAACTGCTCTGACCATGCTTCCAGCCAAGAACTGTGGAGCCAAAATTAAGTTTATCAAAATATCAACCATCATGCACGTTTTTTTAAAAAGTGGGGGGGGGGGGGGGGGGGGAACTGCACTTTGCGGTAAAGAGACTGTAAATTTACAGTAACTAAGATTACAATTCATCCATGTTATTCTTGGGAACCCCTTCTACCATCCATTTTAAGATGTACAGGAGCCTAGGAACAAAAAAAAAAATCGGCTAAGCATTCTTAATCAGATGAATTTTGATGTTTTTCGCATGTGATCATGAAGAGTGCCGGTCTCAACCATCACGCCATTGTAATTTTTGGAAAATAGATGTTCCGAGAGTATTAGGCCATCCCCTTTTTTTTCTTCGTTTACCGTCGTCCGACCGACCCAGATTTTCGCGTTTTCAAAAAAAAAAAAAAAGTTATGAAGAAGGCAATGGCATATATTTGACTGGTTTTTCAGCTTAGCTTAGTTTGTTTTGGGTTGTAAAGCCACACGTCTATTGTGACTGATTTCTTAGTAAGACTTCAACAACTACAAATTCTCAAGAAATCGTCACTTTAATCTAAAATACAGACAATGTTTTGTGCTGGCAGTGCTGCGCATAATTTCTGGCGAGATCATCGCGCGCGCAGTAAAAAATGGCGGCTTTTTGTTCAGTGACCTATCAATTTTTTCTTTTATTTTTAATTGAGTAAAAACATTTTCTATTTAAAATAAATATGGACCAATTCTCAGTGCAGAAAAAGAAACGATCGTCGGAAACGTGGATCTAGTAAGCAATCGTGACTATAATCATGGTGCTATTATAAGAATTTATGGCAGGGTTCGTACTCTTTTGAGTTGTTTAAATTCTATGACTTCCCATGACTTTTTCCATGACCTTTTCAAGTTTTCCAAGACGTTAGGATTAGCTGTCAGTTTCAAAAATTCAAACCCTAAACTTGTTTTAGAGCGTTTTTTAGCCTTGAAAAGTCCAACAGACAAACTCTGGAGTTCACCAAAATGCGTGCAGTTTACGCTGCTTAATTAGTGTCTCTATCTTTCATTGTCCTTGCCTTGTGATCCGCAGTTAATAACCTATCAAACAGAATTTTAATTTTCCATAACTTTCAAGGACCTCCATGACCTGAACGAACCCTGTATGGGTAAAAAAGAGCAACCTCGTTCCCAGGGCCTTTTCCTTGGCTTGAGGGCGGGAAGTGAAAAGGCCCTGGCATCGGCTGGTCACGTGCCTACCTTACACCCGGAAATCCTGGGTGTAATAAATTAGCGAGTTTGCATAATCAAAAGTGCCAAAATCGAGATTGCAGAGACACTGTCTGTGCTTTTCGATTTGGATTTGCTTTTAAACGTTGAAACTTTGCGTAGTTTTGTTCAGTTAAAGCCACTTCAAGTGAAATGTTTTGAATATTCACCGAAAGGCAAAGATATTGTTGCCGTTCTACCGACTGGCTTTGCAAATCTCTGCTGTTTCAGCGTCTACCGGATTCCTTGCCTGTCAAGGCGGATAATTAATAATATTTTGTAAAATACACGAATTCTACGGTTCGTGACATTTATACTTTTGCCGTTTACTGTTCAGTCACTCGACCATTTTGTCGCTTCACTCGTGTTTATGAGGGGCACTTATGCTATAAGAAAAGGCCCTGGGAACGAAGTTGATAATAGAGGTGCTGTCGCTCCTAAACGAACCTGGCCGGGCATGGGATGGGGACCCCTCCTTTTTATTTAAAAATTTTAGTTTCTATAATATAAACAATCAACTGGCAAAGGTTGGCAAAAATCTCAGTGCTGGCTCTATTTCAGTGGAATGACCTTAATTACGACGTCCATCTTTTCTTCCTCCATTGTCGTTATGTCGACTTTGTAACCTCGTCTAGTCGTTTCCAGGCTCCACAGACACTATGCTGAGGTACTGGGTCTCCTAGTTCCAACTGTGGATGTTATCAATCAATCCAGCCCAACAGCAGGATTCGGTTTCTGAGCCGTGAGTGGAGTTTTCTTTTTGACCCATCTTTTTTTTATTGAACTTCTTAAATCACGGGGGCATCTTGAAAACTACCTGCCAATAATTTATAATAACCATAAAGGGAACTATTGACTGTCTAGTAAAAACAAAGAGAGGATATCTTTTGTCTAACTGGTGGAAAATTGAAATATTCAATTGGAAACAATTTTTTGTGAACAGAAGTCTTCACCATAAATTACTTTGCTTTGACTTAAGTCTACATTTGGTCTCATCAAAGGAAGAATAGAAGACAAGACAAATAGGACAGCTGTAGTTCATACAATTATATTATTTTACAAGCCACCAATAGCGGGCCAATTAAGCCTGACACAATAGACTTCTGTACGAGGTTCCGGGAAATAAGCTCCACAAACTCTGTAGTTATTTCCTAGAGCCTCGAACTGAGGTCCATTGTTTCAGGCTGAGTTTTAATATATCGAAATTGGTCTATTGTTTTTGCTCGCACGCGAAAAGTTTTTTAAAGCGGCTCGCGAGTCTGAATTTGCTTCAGCTAAACTGGATAGTGCGGGTTTCCCAGACCGAAAGGGGGATAGGGACACATCACTAGACCCGAAAGGTCCGACAGGAAGACAGAAACCTGAAATATGCGAGAATCTCCAAACCAAGCACCGTCCAATTCGGTAAAATATTGCCCGTGAAAAGAAAGTGAAAAGATTTAAAGGAGGGTGCGCTGAAACTGGCACCATGTTAGAACTTCTTAAGAATAATTAAGGATTCCGAGACCAAAAACAAGACCGTGACACATCGCTCAACGCAGGAAGACAAGCAAGAAGAAGACCAAAATGACAAGGGCTTGATTGTCTGACTAACGCGAAGTCGAATTCAATAGAAATTTTGGCGTATTAAACATTCTTGAAGATTTAAGCGATGGCGAAAACTCGCACCTCGTGAAAACCCATTAGCTTAGTTTACGATTCCGGAGCCGAAAATACGGCTGTGGAACATCGGTTAGAGGCGTGAGGATGCGCAAAAAGAAGAAAAATGTCATGAGGGAGAATTTTCTACCAACGCTTTGTTCAGTTCCATAGAATTCAACACACTTATTACTTGTGTGAAGATTTAATGCATGGAGTGCCAAAACTGGTATCTTTCACAAAACAGTATGGGTTTCCCAGATCAAAACGGGAAGAGTGGCACATCGCTAGACCCGAGAAGTCGAAACTGAATTATGAGAGAATCTCCAATCCAGGCACTGTCCTGTTCGGTAAAATATTACCCGTGAAAAGCAGGTGCAAAGATTTGAAGGAGGATGAAACTGGCACCATGTTCAAACATACTAAGAATAATTGAGAACTCCGAGACCGAAAACGCGACTGTGGCACATCGCTGAACTCAGGAAGACGCGCAAGAAGATCTCTCTGACTAACGCAAAGTCGAATTCAATAGAAATTTCGGCGTATAAAACATTCTTAAAGATTTAAGCCCATTAAGCATAGTTTACGATTCCGTGGCCGAAAACATGGCTGTGGCACATCGGTAGAAGCGCGAGGATCCGTAAAAAAGATGAAAAATGCCATCAGGGAAAAGTAGGTGTAAAGATTTAAAGGAGGGATGAAACTAGCACCATGTTAAAACTTACTAAGAATAATTGAGGATTCCGAGACCAAAAACGCCACTGTGGCACATAGCTCAACTCAGGAAGACACGTAAGAAGAAGACAAAATGACATGGGATTTGTTATCTGACTAACGCAAAGTCGAATTGAATAGCAATCTTGGCGTATAAAACACTCTTAAACATTTCAGCGAGGGCCAAAACTGGCATCTCTTAATTAAAATTCCATTAAGCAAAGTTTAGGATTCCGAGGCTAAAAACACTGCTGTGGCATATTGTTAAAGGCGCGAGCATGCGCGAAATAGACGAAAAATGTCATCAGCGAGAAATCTTTACCAACAATCTTTTCAATTCCATAGAATTCAAAACGGTAATTACTTGTGTGAAGATTCAATGGAGTGCCAAAACTAGTATCTTTCACAATACCATAAAAGATAGTGTCGGATTCCCTGAGCCAAATGAGGATAGTGGCACATCTCTAGACCGAAGAAGTCGAACAGGAAGATAGAAAAACGAATTATGCGAGAATCTCTACTCCCCGTACTGCCCAATTCGGTAAAATATTACCCGTGAAAAGCAGGTGCAAGGATTTAAAGGCGGGCTGAAACTGGCTCTATGTTAAAACTTGCTAAGAATAATTAAGAATTCCGAGACATTATCTGATTATCTGACTGACGCAAAGTCGAATTCGATGGAAATCTTGGCGCATTAAACACTCTTAAAGATTTAGGCGAGGGCCAAAACTGGCATCTTTCACACAATCATGAAGGAGTGTCGGATTCCCAGAGCGAAATGGGTATAGTGGCACATCACTAGACCCGAGAAGTCGAACATGAAGATAGAAAAATGAATTATGCGAGAATCTCTAATCCCCGTACTGTCCAATTCGGTAATATATTGCCCTTAAATAGCAGGTACAAGGATTTGCAGGAGGGCTGAAACTGACACCATGTTAAAACTTACTAACAATAATTGAGGATTCCGAGACCCAAAACGCGACTGTGGAACATCGCTCCAAGTGAGACGACAAGACAGAAGCAGAGAAAATGGCATGGGCTTGAATATCTGACGGACGCAAAGTCGAATTCAATAAAAATGTTTGTGCATTAAAACACTCTTAAAGATTTAAGCGAGTTCCAAATCCATGAAGGATGGTGTTGGATTCCCAAAGTGAAATGAGGATAGTGGCACATAGCTAGACCCGAGAAGTCGAACATGAAGATAGAAAAATGAATTTTTCGAGTATCTCCAATACAGGCACTGTTCAATTCGGTAAAATATTACCCGTGAAAAGCAGATGCAAGGATTTGAAAGTGGGCTGTAAGTGTGTACCATCTTAGAAGTTACTACAGTACCGCTCAGATATACGTTAACCAAGAAACGCGCATAATACGCGATATAATATACTCATCATGTGCGCATACAATATACGCGTATGTGCGCATAAGTATTTCGCGTATGTGCGTATAACTATACGCGTATGTGGCGTATAAGTATTTGCTGTATGTGCGTATAAATATACGCGTATGTGCGAATAAAAATGCGTATATACGCACATACGCATATACCGCGTCTGTTCATTAGTAGTATGAGCTGGCTTATTGTCTTTCTATTGCTTCATGTTGAAGAATAGCTTGACAGCACTAAAAAACTAGTGAGACAATCTCAGATAGTGCAGAGTGTTATGCAGGACTGTCAGTACGCTTTGAGTCATCAGCTGCCTGTATGTAACTTGTTAGTTTAAGGCCCAAAAATAACTTACAATTACTGTTTGTCAAGACGGTTTTAAATTTTACTGTGGTGTTTTACGTGGAATTTCGTTCATTCTAAATTCATTAATACGTTGAACTAGCAAACGTGATACTTTTAGTTTTTCAACGCCAACGTTTGTAACTTGATACTTTTGTTTTTCTCGCAAAGTTTGTAACATGATACCCTTGTTTACTCAAAAACATACAAAGAAGATATGCTCGTTTTTTTCCTGAGAAAAATGAAATAATGTTATTTACTTATGAAAAAATTGGAAGAGGAATGATTTTGTTTCAATCAAGAGGCAAATTTTCATATCATTGATAAACAATTATTGAATTTATGGAGAGCTCGGAAAAAATCCGAGTCCCAGATGAGATTTGAACCCACGAGCGCATAAGTCTTTAATATACGATAAACAATTACTAATTTAATTATCAAATAGTCACGTCGTGTCTCGGAATAGCACGATCTTATTAGGTTGCCACCGATGGTGTTAACAGTAAACCAGTTCAAAATACACAACGATATCGATTTATAGAACCGAGGAGCGTTTCAACTTGACCGATATTATGTCCTACATAGGTGAATACGCCCCCTCAAAGACTGACTAAATTTATTTGCGGTTTCCGTGCATGAGTGCCACAGTGTCTACAGTAATATTTGATGCCGTTAACTCGGAAGTGTTTCGGGTAAATACATTTGTGAACTTCTTCTTCTCTTTCATAGGAGAGAAAATAAACAAGCGACTGAGAAGATCCATTCGTTTCCCTGTTTAAAGCTTAGCAAACACGAAGTAGTTTGAAAACAGCACACGGCATTTTTAAACCGAGCAAGGGATGATTCCAAAAGATACGCTGTCACAAAAGCGTTCTTTGCACTAAAAGGGGGAACTGATATTACCCGAAATATGACTGCTATTGGCCGTTAAGACGAGAGTGTGGTATCGCACGCGTGAATCCGAACTCGAAAACGGATTGTATCATGCTGACAATGCTAGAGCGCATGCGTCTTGCATACTGTGTTCAACCGCAAGGAAAAGCACTAAACATATAGTTAACACTAACGCTAATCAATCTGCGCATGCGCTTCGTGTAAATCGCTTTTGTTCTCAAGAGAATAGTACCACAAGGATAACAAGAGAATATTGGAACCATATATAGTTTTCTGATGTTACGAAAAACCTTATGTAAGTATAGTACGTTTTATGTAGCAATCAAAGGTACCTACCCCACCCGCTCAAAACAAGGCTAATTAATTAATTGAAATTAATTAATTAAACAAACATTAAAGTTTACACCTTAGTGCCATAGTGCGTTAGCGACGTCAACCCCCAAACCATCCCAATAGTGCACTCTGCACTAACTACACGACTGCGAACTACATGAAGACGTCTCCCGATACGGTGTTGCAAGTGTATACGACGGAGTTAGAAAGCATGTGCTTATTGATATAAACAGGTTATCCTTTTCAAACGGAACTTTCATGAGCAGAGGAGATGTTTTTCATCACTTACCAACACTACATCCATCGCAACGGCTTTGGAATGTTTTCAAAATAAATTTAATACCTGTGCATCGTATATCAGCAGAATCAACAAAGGAGCCCGCTCGTGAACAGCGTTCTGAATACGAACCCACACAGGATGTTTCTTTTATGGCTTACACTATCGTTATGGCTTACACTATCGATAAGAAGTTTTCCTCATAAACTTTTCGATTCATTATACATACACGTAAAAGAGGTTCTACCAGACCATTTTAATCGTTTTGCGTTACCTGTCACGACTACGTGTAGTTCTCGGACTCACGTCGGACTCATGCCTGACTCGATTGCAAATTTTGATGAATTTGATTCGCCTCTAGTTTAGTTATTTGTTTTAAAAATCGATGGTCACGATAACTAAACCGCACTGCCGCCTATGTCAACAATTTCTTCGCCAACTCTGTAGCCTGTGAATACAGCTGCCTCTCATCGCTCCCGTCTGATTTGCCGTTTCGCGCGAAACTCGACTAACTGTTTATTCAAAGATTGTAAACATGCAAAACCACGAGTTGACCATTCGACTGACTTTTTATTTAAGCTTGTAAACATTCGCTTTGCAGATGAAACCTTGAAACTCTTTTATTCAAACTTGAGAACATGCGAAACGACGCTAATTAGTGATCATGAGTCGAGTATAAACTTGTGTCTAAATGCCCGGCAGCCGGGCAAGGTCTCAAATGGACGAAATGCCCGGCAGTCAGAAATTTTCTCGGGATTTCCACTGAAAGATTATTTCAAACTTCTTGATGATATTTGGTGTTTCTTTAGAAATGTAAAGCGATTTCAAAAATCATGTTCGTTTGCAAGATGACGAAATAAACGAGCTTGTGCATACTATAAAATCGCATGTGCTTGACAGTTGGCAAATTTACGCTTACACTTACATTAATTGAGGATTTCGAGACCAAAAACGCGACTGTAACACATCGCTCAACGCAGAAAAACAAGCAAGAAGGAGACAAAATGACATGAGCTTGAATATCTTACTAACGCAAAGTCACATTTAGAAGAAATGTTTGTGCATTAAACACTCTTTAAGACGTATGAAAGGGCCAAAACTGTCATCTTCTGAAAACACATTAAGTAGAGTTTAGGATTCCGGATAAACGTTGGAATCGATACTATTCCAAAAATCAGCCTGAAGGCTTAACCATCGCGAGTGATGTCGGTCGCAGCACGGCGCCGATACTAGGGAGCTTAAGCACGAGGACTTTTAAGGCGACGCCGCCTTCATTTGAGCGGTTGAGACTGGGACGAGGTCTATTGCGCATGACATACCCAGGACTGCCGACGTTGTGCTGCTGGTGACGACGCGAGTTGAGTGGATTTGGCGGCGTAGTGAAAGTCGTTAGTGATTTAAGCGGATCTTAACGTTTTTATCGTCTGTTCTCCTTCCTCTTCTGGTTGATCGATTTCAATCGATGCTCCACTCATTTTTTGGATAGCTTAAGCTTAATTGCTTTGATTGATGAGGCTGAAATGACCACTGGGTGGGTGACTTGTGACTGTGTACTTATTGACCGAGTGGGAAATATTTGGCTCGAGGTCAGGACGTACGGACCGAGCGCCAACTTTTTTGTCTCATTTTCATTTCTTTGGTAGAACGAGGCCGCTCCGGCACAGTACGCATTTCTAGTCGGACCATACGCGTTTTCCCGGTCCTATCACTTGACGCTCACGGCCCTCATACGGGACCCTTTTTCGTATGGCTTTCCAAGGAAATTACTCGCGGGGCAGTGCGAGTCATATGATAAAAGGGATTAAGATCTCTTGCCCGCGGTCAGTTAGGGGAAAATCTGCATCCGATTATTAGATTATCAGAAGTTTGCTTTCTGCGAACGCCGTACTCCAAATCTTACTTTTACAATCATGGACGACTGATTTGATTATGAGCTGCAGATTTCCATGACTTAGAAGTAGGTCGAAAGCCGAATCAAAGATCACCTCATCAGAATCATGCACTTGTACTAGCAGTTTTTTTCTCTTTCATCAGAATACCTTAACATAATAATTTTTTGCTACTTTATTACACTTTTAAGTAGTAGTTCTAGTTGACAATAATAATCCTAACTTTCTACTAACTAGAGTTTACCGTAAGAAAACTTTCACTGGGTTGTTAACCAATTATTTCAGTTTCACCTCGTACTCTTACAAAGTGGGTCTCATCAGGACTCTTGTTGATAGGGCCTATAAGATTAACAACACCAGGTTGGGGCTACACGAGGGCATTACTAAGATCATGGATATCCTAAAAAAGAATCTCTTCCCTGCTCATTAAATTGAAAGGGTTGTTAACCACTACGTTACTGGGACCCTAAGTGATCACTGTCCCCGGGGTTCCCTTCCCACTTCACTTATATTTTACTTTAAGCTTCCTTACATAGGCCATTTTTCTGTTGTCACTCAGAAAAAGGTTCGTCACCTTATCAAGTGCTATTGCAACGATTTGGTTATCAAACTAGTTTTTTCCCCCTTTAAGATAGGCAAGTTGTTTAGCGTGAAAGACCCTATCCCTGGCGGGCTTCGTTCGCGTGTTGTTTACAAGTTTGCATGTGCGGGCTGTAATGCCTGTTATGTCGGCGAAACAACCCGGCATTTTTCCACACGCGTGCGTGAACACTTTGTCAGTGATAAAGCCTCGCACATTTTCAAACACCTTCAGAATTCCGAACACTGCCGCGCTTTGTGTTCGGTAGACTGTTTTCACATTTTAGATCACGTCTCTACGGGTTTCCAACTTAAGATAAAAGAGGCATTTCATATTCATAGACAACAACCTTCCTTGAATCAGCAATTACATCATGTAAATCTAAAACTATCCTTTTAATTCTCACTTTGTCACGTTTTTTGTACATTCCGTTGTTACTAGCATAATTAGCATTTTTTCTTTCTTACAAATTCAACTTATAACGCTTTGCACATTAATTAACTGAAGATGACAGAAGTTTCTGTCGAAACATGTATTATAAACTCAAAAGTGTTGTCGTTTTCTTTAAAGTATTGACTTTTAAGTAATGAACTAGACTTTTCGTCTGGGTCGCGTCAATACTGATGCTTCACTGCTACTTGGTTTTGAAGTCGCGAGACAGTCAACATTCTTATTAAAGTTTTCTCCTGAATTGAACAATGCAGGATTAGTAGCATTTTACGCCTATGAATGCCATTCCTGTTTGGCTAAGCTTTAGAGGTGTCAGTTCTTAGGGAAAGGTCTGAAAAAGGGCATAAGTCATAAATTTTGGTCTGAAATGAGATTGATCTTTCAAGAAACCCCTGAATACCCTCACAAAAAACTTCAGGAAATGTCTCTCTCTCTCCCCCCCCCCCCCCCCCCTTTTCCTGGCAAAGAAATTCCCCAGGGTATAAACCGTTAGCGTTGTTTCCCTTCCGTTTTTTCTTGGGGGGATGGAACTGCTACCCGGACGCTAATAAAGCCGGGTTGACCAATAAAATCACAAGTGTGTGTCTTGTGTCCGGTCCATCGTTGAAGGCATCAATTCGTCATTTTCCACTTTCGAGCTACGCTTTTCAGAGCGCAACTTGCGACCGATCATACTGGAAAAAGCGCTATGCATCTTGTTGTTCATGCAAATGTATAACCAAGGGTTAATAGCGCTGTTGTTGTAGCCGAACCAGTAGCAGGCCACCTGGACAATTGGTAAATCCTTGGACCATTGCGTTACCGCCAAATACAGCTGAAAAACTTGCCCGGGAGCCAACAGAGAGCAAACACACTGAAAACAATGATGAGCATTCGAACCACTTTCCTTTTAGTTATTTGCTGCTGTTGGCGGTTTTGCTCGTCGTCTCCTGGCACCTCATGGAACCACAACTTGTGGGCAGTTATAGTGTACAAGATGGAAATGATACATACCGGGAATAAATAATTGATGGTAAAAAAGTAAATGAAAAGTCCACGAGCGACTTTCGGTTTGCCTCCCAAAATAGAAAACTTGAAAACACACTGTTTATTCGAGTTGAAGTCTGCCAGAACTGGAACGATGCACATAAAAGCCATTGATAAGATCCACACAACTGGTGTAAGAATTTTCGGTCTTCGAAACCAAAGAAGTCGTCGGAATGGATAGACGACCGCATAGAATCGGTCGACCGCCATAAATGTCAGGCAGATAATGGATGTACTTATCGTGAAAAATGCGATGAATAACACAGTTTTGCACGTGATTTCTCCAATAAGACCAGCCATTGGCCACACACCGTGCGTGTAAAAATCTGAAATGGTGTAAGGAATCACAACCAAGGTGACCAGCAAATCCGCCACTGCCATGTTAACGAACATGAAGCTTGTCAGCGATCTTACATCAGGTCTCTTCCACACGATGTAGATCAAAAGAATGTTTCCCACCAAGGAAACAAGCATTGTTATCAAGTACATGATGGTAAACGTGATGTTTTCTGCGGATCCCATATTTCTGTTGAAAACAAGAGAAGATCAAGAGTAAGAAAGTTACTCCTCGTTATAAGCCTCATTTTCAAGATAATCCTTTGGTGCTATTTTTAGACCAGGTACCCAGTTTTACCTCGGGTAATTAAGTGTATTACCCTTCATCTTCTCTTGGATGAACAGAATTCTTCAGTAACTTAAGACATATTACATCAAGTATAAAGGTCGCCACACACGAGGGAACTAGTCCCTGCGCGCAACAAGGCCCATCGTGTGAACTGGCCATTTTCGCTTCAAAATCTAGTCACTGGGACTAACTTAGGTCCCTGCGACAAGTCCCAAGAACTCAAACCAATTTAAATTTTTGGGACAAGTCCCTGCGACTTGTCCTCACGACACTTCGTGTGAACTGTTCATGAGACAAGTCCCTGTGACCAGCCCCTTAGTGTC